>CM035409.1:18229289-18469289 GCA_020310875.1 Ceratopteris richardii | reverse complement strand
CTATCTATTTATCCATCTACCTATCTATGTATCTATCTACGTATCTATCTATCTATCTATCTATCTATCTATCTATCTATCTATCTATCTATCTATCTATCTATCTATCTATCTATCTATCTATCTATCTATCTATCTATCTATCTATCTATCTATCTATCCATCTACCTATCTACGTATCTATCTATCTATCTATCTATCTATCTATCTATCTATCTATCTATCTATCTTATCTATCTATCTATCTATCTATCTATCTATCTATCTATCTATCTATCTATCTATCTATCTATCTATCTATCTATCTATCTATCTATCTATCTATCTATCTACGTATCTATCTATCTATCTATCTATCTATCTATCTATCTATCTATCTATCTATCTATCTATCTATCTATCTATCTCTCTCTCTATCTATCTATCTATCTATCTATCTATCTATCTATCTATCTATCTATCTATCTATCTATTTATCCATCTATGTACTTCTTGCTCAACCAAGATATACATGAGCTACTAAACATGAAGCAAACGCCACTAGTGGACACATAAGTGTCATAGCAACCAACCCAGTCAGAGTCAGAAAAAACCATCAGGGAAAAAAATGAACCCTGCATGGGCCTTTTAGATTAAGAAATGATTAGGGATGGACCAATGAGAAGAGGGTGGTGGACATAGTCTAGTCCCTTAATCACATAGACTACGCATAGGCTTCCCTTGTTTTTTTGTGGTCAAAGAGCAAGAAACCACTTCAAACTCATGGTTTTTTTCCATTTGAATGGTTTTCAAATGCTTGGGAATGATTTAGATTCGTTGGATTGGCTTAAAAATCCAAAGGTAGGGATTGAAGGGCAAAAGTCAAGATGGCTTTGCTTTTAGGCCCTTGGATTTGGTTTAAATTTAAAGGATAAGAAGAAAAGAGGCTTCAAAAAGGCACCTTTGATTTAGAGCCCTTGGATTGGGGCTGAGATCTAAGGGCCCTCATTGAATTGCAAGTCCTTGGAGTGCCTTACATCATGGCCTTTGGATGCAAGCTTGATCCAATGGCTGAGATGGATGCCTTGGATGAATAGATGATCAGATGGTTGAAATCACATGCGCCTTGAAGCTCAGCCCCAAATACAGAGATCTGTCGGATTTTTCTTGATCCAAGGGCCTAAAATCTTGTAGAGATTGACAAAAAAAGCGTGCTTGAATAATCCAAACTCCCAGGAATTTATTGGCCTTCTCTCTCTAGAGATGCTTCGAATCAATCCAAGCCATTCAATTCAAACATCCAAGGGCCCAAAATATTCCATTTGGTAATTCAAATACAAAAGTTATTAAATAGTATCTTATTTTAGAATACCACTAGTGGTTTCGTATGCGCCCTTAAACCACAAGATTAAACATTTTAATCCCTAAAAATTAGGAATCCTTACAAGGCCCATGCAAGTCTCATATTTTTCCTCATGCATGTAAATATGGTGGTGGTGATCCCCTCTTGGGATAAAACAATCCAGGTAGTCGGGTCCCACTCAAGTAGTGAAAGATGCACTTAATCGCCTGCCAATGCTTGACACTTGGGCAATGCACAAACTTACTCATAAGTGAGATAACAAACTGAATATCTAGACGAGTAATGCATAAGTAAGTCAAACATCCAACAACCTGCTGATAGAGAACAATATCAAATGCATCTCCAACATCATGAAGACTCAATCGTAAACCTGTCTCCATAGGAATGGCAATAGGTCTACAGTCTTCAAGGCCAAAATGCTCCAATAATATATTTTATTTCACACAAAGCTATTCCGCCATCAATTTCCATAAACTCAATGCCCAAATAATGATGCAAATGCCCCAAATCCGACATCTCAAGTGAGGCATGCAAATCAGCTTTAAAATCAGCAATATGCTTCTCATGAGGACCAATGAGCAACATGTCATCAACATAGACAACAATGATAAAAAGCACATCATTCGCACGCTTAACATATAAGTTGCTTTCAGTTGGACTGTTCTCAAAACCATGTGGAATCAGATAGGCATGTATCTATTCATACCAAGAACGTGGCGCTTGCTTCAAATTATATAATGCCTTTTTCAACCTACACACTTGGTTTTCATTTCCTTTTTGCACAAAGCCACGGGGCTAAAAAACATACACTTCTTCATGCAAGTTACTTTCAAAAATGTAGTTTTAATATCCAACTGATGTACATTCCAACCATGATGAGCTGGAAGTGCACAGATGCTAGGAATAGTAGCTATTCGGCATGTAGGAGCAAATGTCTTATCAAAATCAATGCCTCTTTCTTGAGCATAACCCTTTGCAACAAGCCTAGCCTTATACCTATCAACTGTTCCATCAGGCTTACGCTTCAGCTTGTATAGACACTTAGTGCCAATGGCCTTCTTGCTAGGAGGCAAGTCACATAAAGACCAGGCACCATTTTTCATGATAGCATCATATTTTGATTGCATAGTAGCCATCCAATTTTCAAATTTTGTGCTTCATCAAATGAAATAGGCTTATTCTCATCACAGAGACTCGAGGCAGCCATAGCATAGCAATCTGATGCAAAAGAGGCACTATGAGAGCCTGAACGAGTACGATATGACAGAGGTGCATCTAATTTGTTGTCACTCAATGTTTGCACTAGCCATTTTGGCATAGTTTTTGCCTCCTCAATATCAACTGTCTCATCAATAAGTGCATCATGTATATCTGTGTCAGAAATGGAATGATCTACATTATCACATGTGTTGGGAAAGATGGATGGACACTCCAAGAAATGAGTTGGTACTGCTAATCCATGCTTTGTACCAGCCCTCTTTCACTTTAGAGTTGATTTGTAGGATCTTTTTGGCTTTCCAATGACACTAAATAAGTGCCTATGTACTTTGGAAATGATCCTTGTAATGATGGATCCAAAAAAGATAACTTCACAATTCACAAATCATCAAAAACCTTCTATTTTGGTTCACACACCTGTTGCTTGTTAAGCTCAGTGCTCGCAGCACAATAGGAATTAGAAAAATTCCTTTTGGAGATATCAAATTAGCTTAAACAACTAATGATTCCAAGTGGAATCACTTAAAATGATTGACTATACACAGAGCAATCAATTTAGCAAGTGTAGCATTACCCCTGATTTTTTAGGACCTCTACAGAGAATGACCAGTGATCACTTCGATGCGCTTTTCTCCCAATCCACTGAATGAAATGTCTTCAAAGTTTATCAGCATGTAGTAGACTTAGACTAATTCCAACAAGTCATAGAACATTGAAAATGGTGGAGTAGTGATTGAGATATGAGCAGGACAAGAACACTGTTCTCAGCAACAATGATAGAGAGATCAACACATATAAGCAATAATCTATTGTATTATATGACAATGTTGTACATGATCATTGGCATGATAATCAATGCCCAATGATAGTGAGAAGTGTAGGCTATGAGGTGAGCCACACACTCTCTACAATATGATCAGCTAAGGCACTAGAATGGAGTGGATTGCTCGTGAGATTTTACAAGAGGTTTTTATAGATGATTTCTCAAGTTTGAATTTTGAATTCAAATTTGGTTCTCACTAGAGAAGAGTTCCCTTAATCTAGGAAATATTCCCTCAAAGAAACTCATGCCAAAAGATTCTCCTAACTCCACGAGTTTAGTAGCATTTACAAATATTCCTCCAAGTCAATTTGACTTTTACAAATGGTTAAAGATAAAAATCCATAGGCAATGGTTCTCATGGTTCTCCAATCATTTTCACATAAAGACTTCTCATGCCTAGCCAAGTGTGTAGGCTTGGCATTTGCACCAATAACATGAAATCTGTAAAGGCTGAGAAGTTGCCTCATTGATGAGCACTAGACTATCCACCTATAAAAAGAGGCAGCAAAGTATCATACATGTCTTTGGAGCTAATAGATTCCTCCTTAGTACATGAAAGTAATGGCTAAATAATATCTTCCGCAAGAAAAACATCACATCTAACCAAAATGCATTTAGTCTGTGGATGATACAGACGATAGCCTTTGCTGTCAGAACTGCACCCAACGAAAATACTTTTCAATGCTTTATCATTCAATTTCTTGCATTGTTGTTCAGGCACTAATGCATATGCCAGACAACTAAAAACACGCAGGTGAGCAACATATGGCTTACGTTCATGCCAAACCTCATATGGAGTGATAGACTGCAATGCTTTAGTGGGACATTTGTTGAGTAGATATGTTGCACACATAACAACCTCAAGCCAGAGACTATGTGGTAAAGTCTGACTATTGACTATACATCTCACCATCTCCATGAGTGATCTGTTCTTCCTTTCAACAACTCCATTCTTTTGAGGTGTGTACGGAGCTGTACATTGATGTTTTATCCCACATTCAACTAGAATTGCATTAAAATCAGAAGATATATATCCCCCTCCCCCGATAAAAATGGAGGGTGCCCATTTTACATGCTGATAAAATTTTAGCCAGAAGTAGAAACTTTTTGAAGCACATAAACACTTTGGAATTTGCTTTCAATGGATATACCCATGCATGCCTAGAAAAATCATCGATGAAAGTCACAAAGTAAAGATAGTTCCCAAAAGAAGGTGTCTGCATAGGATCACAGATATCACTATGAACAAGCTGCAATTTTTGAGTAGCTTGAACATAACTATCTTTTGGGAAGGAGGAACACTGCATTTTGCCCAAAGTACAGTCTTCACATACATGTTTACCAAGTGCCTCAAGATTGGGCAAAGAGGATACCATTTTGGATTTCTACAAGCATAGGAAACTAGCAAAATTTTGATGACCAAAGCATGCATGCCATAGCTTTGTATCTGACATAGACTGAGAATCTTGAACTACACATGCTGAATCATTTATATATTTTGCATAATCTATGAGCTTATACAACCCACGACATAAAATGCCAAAAGCAACAATGATAACACCATTTGATTGATCATGAACTATACATCTCTCATCAACAAATTTCTTGACCAAGCCAATCGTTGCTAATGTTAAAACTGATAATAAATTTTTCTTGATCCGTTGCACAAATAAAGCATCTAAAAATGTAAAAGAACTACCATCAGTAGTAGTCATAATGATCTTACCAACTCCCATAATAGGATAAGAGGAGTTATTAGCACATGTGACAGTATTCCTTGTAGGGGCAGGCTCCAGTGAAGTGAAGAAACTACGCTGCAAGGTAATATGTTTGGTTGCCCCACTATCAAAGTACCAAACATCTGAATCTACTGTAGACATACATTGTTCATGAGAAGATGGTTCATAACTGCAAATAGTGGTAAATGTCCATGCTTCATTCTACACAAGATTAGTAGACTATGTTTTGGGTGTAGAGGCTTCTACGGCACCCATTCAAGCCTCTTTCGCAGAAAGTTTTGTAAAACTCTTTATGACATGATCATTTCCTTTAGAATATTTGCAAAAAAATTTTTGATTTGCTGTTTTCTTCTCGTCTTTGTCATCATTCTTTGATTGTGCAAAATTAGTAGATTTTTGCTTACTAGTAGAAGAGCTCCATTTACCTTTGCCCTTCTGACTAGCTAGGAAAGCTTGATCTGCAACATGCATAATGGTCCCTTTCTACCTGGATTGATCTTCCTACAATAGAACAGAGACTAAATCCTCAAATGTTAAGGCATTTGGATTGCCTTTCATCATCAAATGAAGAGTAGAAGCAAAACTCTAATATGAATCGTGAAGACCATTCAGAATAGTCTACACAAGTGAACTATTAGACAAGACTTCATCAGTAGAATTCAATTGTTCCTTCAAATCTTTGATCTTTGTCAAAAAATTTTCCATGGAATCTCCTTCATTCATGTGCTCTCTCTCCAACTATTTTCGGAGGTAAGCAACGCGAACCTCATTCCTTTTCTGGTATAAAGTGGTAAGTGTATGTGAAGCATCCTTAGCTGTTTTGCAAGAGCAAATGTGAGGAATAATGGCACGTTTGACAAACAAGGCTATCAATGCATGTGCTTGAGCATCTCTGCCATCCCAATTGATTTTCTTTACAGTAGATGCAACATGAATCACAACATAAACATGAACATGAAGAATATCATCTTCTTTAATGCCATCTACATCACCTTTAGCACTGTGTTTGCAGGTGTAATAGAACATTTTTCAACACCTCGCACAATATCCATAGTTCTTTTGGAACCAATACATGATGCATCATATAAGCCCATAATGGGTAATTCATACTATCCAACTTATCCTCAACAACCATTATATGGAATACATCACTGCTTTCAGCCATGGCCACTGACGAAAATACCCTGATGCAAAAAAATGAATGAATATCAAAAACTTGAACAAAACTTCCCTATCGAGTTCAGCTAGGCCTGTAGAAGACTTTGAGATGCTTATAGTGGCAAACTAAAACCTGTATATATCTTTGGCACAAAAAGATGAAATTGCCTGCACAAGTGCTGTGATAGTGCATTCAAAGGGAAAAACGAGCTCAGATTGTGATTTCGACACCACAAAGCAGTTTTGATCTCCTAATCACCCTAAGTATGCTCACCAATTTTCATGCGATTTTGAGACTATGACCGGAGGGGTCTTGATGATGGCCTAGATGAAGCGGCAACCTTCTCTAATACCAATTGTTGGAGTTCAAAGTCTGCAGAAGCACGCGAACAGCACAAGGAAGAAGAAGAAACTTGGAGCATAACACACAATACTTAATGTATTACCACTCGAATGTTCAAAGATAAGTGACATGTTAGGGTTATAGGCATATATACAAGCTGGGGGAAAAATCCTCTTAAAGAGGGAAAAAAGTGCCTTGGTAGTCCTAGTGTGTTCACACATATTACTACCTAAATATATCAACATATATATCATCCCCATTGTTTTGTGCAAAAAGGGAATGAAAGCAAATTTTATAGGTTGAAAAAGGCATTGTATGGATCGAAGCAATCACCATGTTCTTGGTATGAAAAAATATATGCCTACTTGGTGCCACATGGATTTGAAAATAGTCCAACTAAGAGCATCTTATATGTTAAGCATGCAAATGATGTACTCTCATCATTGTTGTACATGTTGATGACATGTTACTCAATGGTCCTAATGAGAAGCATATTGGTGAATCTAAAGTTTATTGCGTGCCTCTTTTGAAATATCAGATTTGGGGCATTTGCATCATTATTTGAGCATTTAGTTTATACAAGCTAATATGGGAATAGATTTTTGCAAACAAAGTACATTCACACATTATTGTAGCATTTTAGCCTTGAATATTGCAAACTTATTGCCTTTGCCATGGACAGAAGTCTATGGTTTAGTCTTCTTGATACTAGAGGTGCATTTGATGTTGTTCTCTATAAACAGATTGTTAGATGCATGATTTAGAGCTTATGCATAACCCATTTTGATATTCAATTTGTTGTCGCTTAGATTAGTAGGCCTATGAATTGTCTAGGTGTCAAGCGTTGGTAGGCGATTAAGCATATCTTTTGCTACTTGAGTGACACCTGGCTACTCATATTGTTTTATCACAAGGGGGGAATTATTATTGCCATATTTATGTGCTTTTTTTGACTCAGATTAGGTTGGTTGTTATGATATTCGTGTGTCCACCAGTGGTTTTTGCTTCATGCTTTGTAGCTCATGCATATGTTCGTTGAGCAAAAAGCAGCCTACTGTGGCCACTTCTAGTTATGAGCTTTAGTATAGGGTAGCTTTCATAGCTATTGTTGAGTGTGTGTGGTTCACATGCCTTAAGGCTGATTTTGGTGTTTGTCGGCTCTCTCCCATGACCATCATTGTTGAGAGTTCGAACACTTTGGCAATTGTGAGGAACTGTGTGTTGCATGCTTGCATGAAGCACATTCAGGAGCACTATCATTATGTCAAGTAAAGACTCTTTGTTGAAGAGATCGTTTTGGCTTATGTGCACACATAGATAATGTTGTAGACCTTTTCACTAGAGAGGAGTTTGAAGCTCTTTGCAAAATTACTTTGTTTTATGGATTGACTTCATTGCACATAGCTTGGCACTTCCTTATACATGAGTACTACCTACTTATTCAGCGCATCTTTCCCATAGGGGAATTTGTTGATATATTTTGATAGTGATCTGTTTGAACACACTTAGGAGTGCGATGGCACTTTTTCCCCCATCTAGAAGGTTTTTTCCCCTAACTTGTATATATTCCTTTAACTTGGCACTCATCTTTGTAGATTCGATTGGTAATACAATCAATGTTGTGTTTTTCCCCAAACTTCTTCTTCGTCCTTGTGGTGTTTGTGTGTTTTTGTAGTCCTCTACTCCAACAATATTTATAGTCAGTGGAGAAAATTTCATATTATGATAATTTGCTAGGGATGCATCTATAGTGATACAAATATTTATTCAAAATTGAAGATACAATGTGGTAGTATTGGTAATGTAAGAGTTATGTGAAATAAAAAGGGATCCCATGGGAATATTGGAACCTCATAGCTATTTATTTCCACTTAATTCAAGAGGGAATTTACAATATGGACCTCTCTTAGAGATAGAAACATGAAAAGAATCATATCGATTTTAAATACGAGAGCCCATATCAATGGAGAATCTACTTTATATTGGTATAGTATGGTAATACATAAGCCCTAAGAGGCTTCACTATTCTAGCATCTTTGGAGATAAAATATGAATCATAACCGAACATGAACATTTAGAATGTAACTGCATGAGAATCTAGCACACCATCATTGGGAAAAAAGTTGTTTGCTTCGGATTAGTAAAGCTAGAATGATCCTATCTATAGGTATTATCTCGGACAATTAAATGGGAATGCATCTCTTTTGTAAGATAGAATCATACGTGTATGTGTAAATAATGCCAATGAAGGAAAGATATTAGTTGTACTTTCAAATGATTCTCACTACCAAGTCGAATCAATATATCCCTAATTCTTTCCATTTTTGCTGGCAGGAATCCTCCTTTGATCATGGGAGCATGCATGTCATCAAGCACTAATATTTTATTATTTGGTCTATTTTATTCTTTGGTCTAGCTATAATGAATTTACTTCTTGTTCGAGATCGTTATCATCAAGAGGAATTTTCCATTTGTTTGCTCTTTGTAAAAGTAAAAAGGCTATTCTTCATAGTAGTTTCTCTCTTGAATTTTTTTTCAAAAAGGTACAAGGCATTATGATTGATCTTCATCTCGTCTCAACTGAAAGCTTCAAGTTTAAGATACTTTCTCCATCATTATGTCCTATAAAATCTATGCGAAAACGATTCCTTGTATGAAGTGGTCTACTTCGAGATTGGAGCTTTATAACAAGGCAAATACCTATTACCATGAACATGATCCATGATTGATATTGAAGTTCAAAGACCGTCAAGGAGTTAACTAATAAGAACATATTTTGTAGAAAATGAGACATATAAAAGCGAGAAATAAAATTTGAAGACTCACACTTCATCTGATGATTGTGATAATCAGCACCTGGTCAATTGGTAAGCTAATCATGTCCTTAAAGGTACGGATTATGAATAAAAGATAAAAGAAGTGCTCTTCTTGTAGATGTAGGCAGTCCAAGCTAAAGGAAAAGTTTTTGAAAGAAAAAGTGATAAACTATTTTCACGCGGGTCCTTCAGCTCTATTGTCCGTACTGCCTTGGCAACTTGTCTGGGTGGCGACAGAGCCTTGAACTCTTTACACTTGTAAAGGCGAGCTATGGCGGACAGAGGAAAGATCATATGCACTACTATTCTCGAATGGTAGTGCCTACCATGTTCATACATCATACCATGTTATGTTGGTGACGTTGGAAAGCTAATGGTCTGGTTCAGCAACATTCATTTTTAAATGTATATCAAAAGACAACTCGAGTTTCACTGTTTAACGTTTTATACGTTGTACCGATTGACTACAGTTGTTATAAGGTATTATGTTTTAGTAGTGATAGGTACTGTGAGGCTTCTCAAGTTTGCGACAAGATAATGTGTTATTGACAGCCTTGAATTTTAACAACCGATATTACTTTTCTGTTTTGTCACTACCGATCGTAGTTCTTCTTTGTTGACGCAATTCATTGATACCTGACCTGATGTATGCTTGCTTTTTCCGATATACTATTTCCTGTTACCAGGCGATGTCTTCAGAGACCTTGCTGGAAGCGCATGTTACGTTGCGCCTGAAGTCCTCCGTGGGGAGTATGGCCCTGAGGCAGATATTTGGAGTGCAGGGGTGATTTTGTATTTTCTATTGTCCGGTTCTTTACCTTTCGTGGCAGGTACGGAACAAATTCTGCCACTCATTCTACTAGATCCAAAAGCTATGTATAATATTGCGTGATTCAATTTTTATTTCTTTTTAATTATCTACGGAAATGCAAAAAAAAATGATAAGAACAGATATCATTCACCTTTTCCTCGCACATCTTCTCAAGACAATGATTATTTTAGGACTCATGTCAGAAGAGCCCAACGTTGTTGGCACTTTACAGTCTCTCAAGCATACATGATACTACTGCTTCTGAAAATAAAAGCGTTCTTGGAATGTCTTTTCTAACAGATGCGTATACAAAACTAAGGAACAGATCATTGTATAGTCGTCACATAGCAGTTGGATCTATCTCGTAGACACGTTCTTGTGTGTTTTACATGAGAAAATGTATTACTTGCCCTACTTACAAGTTACATCTTAAGAAGCTGCTCTTGGATCGTCCGAAGAGATCATCGCAAGCTATATAACGTTCGAATTGTCTGTTCTTTGATGGAAAAAGAATCGCATTACATTAAATACACTATGTTATTGGTCCCTGATTATCATGTATTGACATATTCCTTGTGTTGATGCTATTACAGACACAAAAGAACGCGTTTTCAATGCGATACTATCAGGGTCTTTCGATCTCACCTCTGAGCCATGGCCGGCGATTTCCACTTCAGCGAAAGATTTACTCACAAAGATGCTCACGGACAACCCGAAAGACCGATTGCTTCTCCACCAAATTCAGAGTATGCTTGCCGGAGCTCATTAGCATCATCGTATGAAATGATATACCGGTCGAAATGAACAGCTACTGATATCTTTCATGACAGGTCATCCATGGGTGAGGATTGACGGTGAAGCTTCAGATAAGCCGCTAAACGCAATGGTACTAAAGAGGATGAAGCAGTGTTGCGAGATGAATAAACTCAAAAAACTTGCACTCAAAGTCGGATTACTGTCTTTTCTTTCTACATTTAGCAGAGATCCAGAATACCTTGTAGCTGAAGTAGGTGGAGTTTTGGTGCAGGTTGTTGCGGAGACATTGTCCCAGCAGGAAATAGAACGAATGAAAGAATTGTTTATAAGTATGGACACTGATAATAGTGGCACACTCAGTTTACGTGAACTAAAGGAAGGATTCATGGGACAAGGTTTAACGGTCTCTGGAAAAGAGATAATGCAGCTATTTAGTGCGGTATATGTAACTCTGAGCTTCACTCAATCAAACTATTTCTGCATGTGGCTTCTTCATGGGGTCTCCAAAGAAGTTTCTTTTTTACAAATGCTTTGGGTATTTACAAATGTGTCACAATAAGTTTTTTTGGTTGTGTGGCCTTTCCGAATGCAAGTAATATCATTTATTCGCTATTTGATGTACCTATTAAGTTTTCGGACCATGTGGTCTTTCCTGATCCAAGTACAATCTTTCAAAAGCTTTTTAATATGCTGCCGATAGTATTTGGTGTGTTGGTTTCTTCATGTATTACATTAACACTCAGTTTAGATGGCAGTGGAAGAGCGGAGAAACTCCTGTTGCAAGGATCCTATTTGGACGAACTGACATTAGGCAAGTATGCAAACAGTTTCATTGGACATGATTACATTTCTATCAAGTAGCTTTTAAGGAAGCAATATAGCGAGATGGCATATTTTCTTCCAAGGGGGAAGACGAACCCAAAAATTTGTGGGCCAATGAAGCTCTCAATTTTCATTATTAAATTCGCTAATGAATTAAGGAAAGCCATTTGGATGGGGTGGCATTCCTCTCAAATTGTTTCAGTTCACTTTAAATCAGAGAAGCTTGTAAAGACAACCTTTCCTATATCACTCTTTGTACAAACAAGAAACCATGTAACGAAGTCTCCTAAGATGCCTATGACTCCATGTTCTCGCCATTCTGTTTTTTCACTGTCACTATGCTCCGTCCTTTAGATTGTGTTTACATGACTGTCTGAAAAGTATTAAACAGAAAATGAGCTTTTCTTTATACCATTGCCCTTCATTTACACTAGATTGTAGTAACGAGAACACCGATACGTGAGAATGAATATTTATGGCTTCAAATGTTATGTGACTGAATTTCCATTGTATGCACACTTTGTGGATCAAAAAGTTTAAACAGCTGTTTACAGCGAAACAGCCTTTTTCCGTTTGGAATCATTGTCTATGCCGTTGCTCTTTTTCTGCCTCATCTAAACCCACACGTATATGAAAAATATGAAAACATAATATCTAAATGTTTGTCCAAGGCACGTGCAAAAATTTTTTCTCGTGATTTTTGTCTTCTTGTTTGCGCCACTTCTCTTTCTGCCAAGGGGCAGATCTCAAAAGTTCAATGTTTTTTGAATAGGTAGACATTGACGAAAATGGCTGCATTGACTTTAAGGAGTTCATTGCTGCAATGATGAATATACGAAAGTTTGAGGAGGAGGAGCAGTTAATTTCTGTATTCCACTCGTTTGACACGAACAATGATGGGTAAGGACTGCAGCTGTCGTTGAGACTCGATAGGAAGCAGACTTATTTCTTTTCAACTCACTCTTTTATGTGGTGCATGTGCGTATTTACAAAGCTTCATTTCGGGTGCTGAGCTAAGAGAAGCGCTTGCAAAATGTAATATGGGTGCTGAAGACGACATTAACAGGATAATCGCAGAAGCAGACAGAAACAAGGTTAGATCCCAAAATTGCATAATCTTTCGGTTGCTTGCATTCTTCTTTTTCTCTAAACGTTTTCCATCATTTACTAAGAAGAGGAAGACTGAGTGTTTTCGTTTTAGAAAATCCAAAAATTTATAATCTTATGGGAAATCCAATTGCAGGATGGACGAATCGACTATGAGGAATTTGTTGCCATGATGCAACAAGGTACCTCATCTCAATATTGAATTTGTACATTTCTTATTTGTTGATTGCCTCTATTTATGTACAAAATCTCTATCAGTGTTCTGAGGATCTCAATACAGAATCGATGTATCGATTATTAGTTAGTTTCACGGTAATTTTTATGTGAGTTTGAAATACCAATTGATGTAAATAGATTTGACAGTGAGAAAAGACCAGTTTAAAAATTCATTAGAGCGCTTGAAACATAGAGTGTGTTTCGTTTCTTTATACACATTGTGGTACTTGTAGAAATTGTTTTAATAAACCCATTGTTAGCAATTGTCAAACATTGGATCTGTACCATAAATATGACTCTTGAAAAGGTTCCTATACATGGTAAGATATCTAAAGTGCATGGCTATATATTTTAGATATCATCAATATTAGGTCTTGGATTTGCGTTTCCTCGATGGATATCACAATAACTTTTGAATTTATAATGCCAACCCTTTGTAACACATGCAGTACGTATATTGCAATAAGAAAAATTACAAAATTCTTTGTTGTTGCTTCTTCAATTCCAAAAAAGTACATAATGCTTTTTAGATTTGATATATCATATCAAGATTTCAATAGATTCTTCATATTCTAATCAAGATCTTTATCGTTATCTACGACGATGATGCCATAATTCACATAAAGAATAAGAACCATACCATTCACTAATTCTTCTTCACATACAAGAAATAATATACGACCTTCTAAAATTCAAAGCCAATGTATGCCCTAAAAACGTGAAATAATTTTATCTTCCATTTTATGTCCTTATTTTAGTCTTTGTAAGGATTTTTACAACTTGCAAACATAATAATGATAAGCTAAATCCACAGCTACCTCAAATTACTTTGTAAAGACGTTTTACCTATACTTTATTGTCTAAATATTTATTCACATATGTTTTAAATTGGTTTTTATGTTTTATAATATTCATAGTTGAATAAATTTTCTTGTGGTTGACGTCGAACCCATAGGTCAAAACACTTCATCAAAATCCATTCCAGATGTCTTAGCACAACATTTTGTAGCTAGTAGAGTTGTCTTTCTCCCAATCATGACAATCAATTGTCTTTTTATCTTGTAGACCCATGTGCAACATTCATTTTGATAAACTCCATTCCCCAAACCTTCTTTTGTTGTGGAAGATAAAAACCAGCAAACATTTGGTGACCACGATGGGATGGGGTATCATCAACAATGTTTAGTGAGGTGAAGTGACAATGGTGAAACAAGGAGATGAACACATGTGTTCGCTGCTATGGAGAGGGAGTATGCCAACACGATCAAGTAAGTGGTTTTTGAAATACCAAGAATAATAGGAAACATTTGGAGTGGCAAAATCATCTACTTCACAGTGTACCGATATTCTTGGTAGTGGTAATTCTGGAAGTGAATGTGTATTCGAACAAATACATGTCTTGGTGGAAAAAGGGGTATTACTATACATCTTGTTGACACAACTGTTGGAGGTGTAAGTGGCTTTTGAGGAAGCAAAGTTGCAAGCAGACGACGTCAAAGGATGGCAGGCCAAGGAGGAATCAGATAGGGAGCAAGAGCGAAGACCCTGGGATTCAGGTGTGGCACCAAGCCTCTTGGATTATGTTTGGATGGCAACTAGGGGAAAAGAAAACGGTATTGTGAAGGCAAGTTGGTATCATATTCAAGATAGATTCTCAGGATGGAATAAATTTTGAAGAAGAAGAATCCCCATGGATAGTTGCTGACGAAGGGTGGAAGTGTTGGCAAATTTTGATTCACACGGTGGCCCCAATGCACCGAATTAGTGGAATGTAGTTTAATCAGTTTAGTAGCAGAATTAATGATGACCCTGATGTACATGTCCATCTTTTTTATACACAGTATGATTTGTTGCAAGGAGATTTGGACGATGCTAGGAAATGTCAAGTGTTTTAGGCTAACCTTGAGGAGAAGCCATTTGCAAGCTAACTGAATTTTCCCCAAATCATTTTGCTACATATGATGCTTTGAAAATAGTGTTCCTAAGATGATTTTAGAAAGCCAAAACTACAAATCAATTATTTATCGCTTTGTAGTATATGTTGTAGCAACCGACTCAAATAGTTGCAGAGTATGCTTCCTTGTTCCAAAGTACCCTGTGGCAAAGTTTGGAAGCCGAGCGCCCTCCAGATGATGTGGTATGTGGCTGGTTTATGGATGTTCTTAATTCTTCACTACAAGAGAATTTTTTTTCTTTTTGCATTAGATGGTATCTAGATCTTTGGATCAAATTAAAGATGCTACCTAGCAACTCGAATGAAATTTAAAGGCCATGAATCCTATCTAGCAACATTCTTCAGAAGCCATACATATGATAAACTCAAATACTTTGGTAGTGGTTCATCCATATAGCCAATTATATCATACAAAATGTAGGAATCTACGACATGTAGCAAACAGTTGTGCCCTAAATCAAGTTTACTGTGCAATTTGTAACCTTATGAATCATATTACAGATCAATGTACATACAATACTAGAAATCAAGCGGTAAAAGCCATTCATATTAACCCAAAACCCCAATATAATGGTCAATGGTATTCATCACCCTCTGTACATAATATTCAGTTGAATGATTCAAGCAATCTTTGAAATACACAAGAACCAGGATTTTTAGGTAATAGGGGTCAAACCTGGACCAATTTTCAGGGATTTGGGGGAGGGCATAGACCCTTCAAATCATATCGTAGGGACGAAGGGGATTATCAAAAGGAAGGTAAAGGGCCACAATGTCGTTTTTTTTTTTGGAATTTGGCCATATTCATGTTGACTGTCCCGATGCTCAAGACTATGATAGGAGAAAGCAAGAAGTTAGACTTAAGGCTCCAATGACTAATATGGTAACCTTAACCTTCGAAGATCTACTAGCTCCGAGAGTTACTCAATCTTGAAAATTATGTATGAGCACTAATCCCATGTTAACCCCAGATGCTACTGCACATCACTAGATTTATGATCCAGAAGTCGAAATGGGCTAAGCAAGCTCTGGTCAAATTTTTAGAAGCAAGTTCCAGTAGGCAAGATCGGATTGAACACAATAACCAGGTAACAAAAGAAATGAGTAAAGGTACCACATCGGTGCAAAGTCCAACACATTTGATAGCCCTATCATGAGTCATGCGCCAGTCACTAAATCCTTGGAATCAAATATCCGGAAAGGTAGTAATAGTGTAGCAAATCCTTGATATATATTTTGTAAATCTACAATACAATTACCTCTTGGGGATTTGTTGGAATAAGTCCTTGTGTCTTGGGATACTTTACTGATTGAAGCACAAAAACGGACTCAAAATGATGCCAATGAAGAGAAAGCGCAAGTTAATATGGAAACAGTCTAGGATGAATTGGTCAATTATGTGGTACCTCTAATTTTGGTATGATATAAAAGCAAGTAGATTTCCAAACTATTCATTGATGGCAGATCTGGAGTAAATATTGCTACCTTGCCTATTTGTAGACAATTAGGATGGACCAATATACAAGTAGCACCATTTTATAGATGTATGGAAGATCAATCACGTGTCCAACCTATTGTTCTTATCAAGGATATCTCCATCAAGATACAAAATGTTTCGTTTAAAGTAACTTTTGTGGTAATTGATTTAATTGGTAAGAGTAATGATTATAATCTTTTACTTGGACAACCATGGCTAAAACAAGCAAAAGCTGAGCAAGATTGGAGATCCCACGCGGTCACTTTTAAGAAAGGTCACAAAAAATATTCTATTCCTCTGGAAGATAAACAAGATTATTTGAAGGCTCAATTGCCCTCAATTGGAGAACTACCACACATGATGGTAGGCTTAGAGGAAGCTGAAGAGCTCCAATATCTAGAAGCTAACCAAGATTTGTGGCAGGTAGGTTTGATTGATATACTTGAAATATTCTCACAATTCCAACAAGACCTTGTAGCAGCTAACATACACCCTGAATCTGAGCATTTACAATCTGAAGAGGAGACATCATGGCTTTCTAATGAAGATCTTTTTACTCAGAACAATGTCCACATTCAAGAAGATCAAATCAAGCAGGTAAATTTAGGGTCTGATAGTACACCTCAAAAGGTAAAAATAGGTGCTAGTTTGCTTGAAGGATTCTGGAAGGAATAGCTTATGGTCTTGTTTGAATCTAAGGATGTGTTTGCTTGGAATTACTATGATATCCATCCTAGATTTTATTAGCATAAAATTGAGTTAAAACTAGATGCTTCTCTAGTCGTTCAACAGCGATATCACATGAACCCAAATTTTGCCAAATATGTTAAGGAAGAGTTGGATAGACTATTGAAGGTCGGATTTATTGTGCCTATTGAATATCTCGAGTGGGTATCTCCTATTGTAGTAGACCATAAGGAGAAAAAGCAACTATGAATTTGGGTAGATTACCATAAGTTGAATGTAGCAAAAATTCCATACCCATTCTTGCTACCATTTTTAGACACAATGCTTGATGAATTTGCTAGCAAAGAAATGTATTCGATTTCAGATGAATTTAGTGGTTATAATCAAGTCAAAATGTAAGAAACTAATATGCCAAAAATAGTTTTTATTACTAATTGGGGAGTAGTCGCATGTATAGTTATGTGTTTTGGATTACAGAATGCTGCTAGTACTTTTCAGCAATGTATGCAACAAATTTTTGATTGGTATTCAACTAGCTTTATGCAGATATTTTTGGATGATTTTTTAGTATTTGGACAACAAGTTGATCATCTACAACATCTAAGGTTGTGCTTTAATAAGTGCAGAGAAGTACAATTTAGTCTAAAACATGGCTAAATCAATTTTTTGAGTAAGATGTGGCAAATTACTTGGACATATCTCCATTACTAGAATTGGAGTAGATCCAGATAAAATTAAAGTCATATTGGAAGTAACCCCACCATGTTCTTCTAAGGAGCTATTATAGTTTTTTGGCCAAATTCATCGGCATGGAAAACATTTATGTTGTTTAGCTCATATTGTGATGCCCTTAAATGCTCTTGCTCATGTGAAACACACAACTTTCAAATGGAATTTGGAACGTGATCTAGCTTTCCAGAAATTAAAAACATTACTCATGTAGGCAATGGGTCCAAGCTTCAACCGTATCGCATGTAGTGCAGTCCCACTCATTGTGTTATAATGTATATAATTTTCTTTTTTAATAAGTGGCATAGTCACAAAATCAAATAAAGATTCACTTAAAAATTTGCATGATTAGATGCACATCAATGAAGGCAACTCAAGATCAGATTGGGTGGATTTGTTATCATTTGACACGAGGATTCAGTATTCAATGCCATGCACACTATTCAAGCATATGCACTTTATGCAAGCATATGCACTTTATGCAAGCATATGCACTTTATGCAAGCACATACAGATTTGCAACAGCCTTGGTAATTATCTACTTGAATCGATGGAAAACCAACTCATTTTTTTATTTGTTACTTTTTTATTGATTTGTGCTCATGTGTTGCACTTTCCTACAACCATGATTGGAATAGTGTTGCTTAATAAGCCTAAGCTAACAGACATGAACTCACTACAGATTCTTAAACATTTGTTGTAATTTCATGTCGATTGGTTTTGATAGCGAGGTCTGCTCGACTATGCATAGATTGATTGGACTAATCTATAGAGTCATCCGATAAACAAATTCTTTATCCAACAGTGCAACAATCAGTTGGATGCAACCAACAAGCACTGTGCATTCGCATTGGATTTGAAGTGTGCCTTATCATTGACGTGAAATACATTGTAGCACACCTGTAGGTTAGCAACCATGGAATTACCACTCCAATAACCCTATTATCCACTTATGAAATTGAGCATATGTTCAGCAAACCATGCTCGAGAGAGTACCAAATATGCGAGAATTCCATATACAAATCCCTGGAAGTTCAAGTTGCTCCTTGCTATACTGGCGATCAATATCTAGAGTAAGCATTATGGTATGTTGCAAATGTTATATTCTTCACTCGTTGATGCAATTGTTGCAAACGACTAAGTAAATTGGGCCAAAATTGTGTTCAACGATTAAAGGAAGAAGCTAGATGTTTGTGTCATCCGAGAAAGAAGGTACAATAGCTAGATATGAAGATTGGCATTTTGTTTTCATTATTGATTCTAGTAGGACCTCTTCTTGACCAAAGGGTATTCAAAGTAGTCAATGAATCGGTTTTCCTACGAGAGAGTAAGTGGCAAGGTAAACGACCTACCCCGGATGATACAAGTTTGTTGAATGCAAAAAAGGGCTAGAGTACATCTTGTACAGGAAGCACTAGGACATGCAGAAGAAGAAAGACTTCATCATATGCAAGAACAAATGCAAGCCGAAGTACAGAGGAAGCAACAAGAAGATCATGTTGCAGCTCAAGAAGCTGAAAGACATCATACGGCTGCACAAGATGAAGACGAATGAAGAAAAGTGGTGGAGAGGAAGCAACAACAATAGCAACAACAAAGTCAACAACTATCAACTTCACGAAGAACATAAACAAACCAATTTTCCCAGATAGGGCAATCTTTAAGGAGTATCAACTTTCCCACTTCTATTAAACAATGTCTAGATCCTTGGAAAATGCAATCAAGAAGAGTCCAACTACCAATGCTAAAATGTTCTTCTATCATTTACCCATGGTTCATGAAAGACTACTAGATCCAATCGACTACTTTGCATGATGCAACTAGACTTCTAACACTATATTCGCTGCATATGGAAACGGATGAACAAATTAGGCAGTCTAAAGCTGCTAAAGTGGAGAAGATGCATGAAGACTTACTTCTATTGAAGAAACAAAATACAAAAATGCAAGGTTCATTGGCTAGCAGAGCCACAATTTTGGAAGAACATGTTCATGCACTCCATGCTAAAATCAATGATTTGGAAATTTCGATTGAAGAAATTATGCAGGGTCAACAAGAAATGATAGAGAAGCTTCATGCAGTTGAAGACAAGTTCTTAACATTAGGGGGAAAAATGAACCCTGCATGGGCCTTTTAGATTAAGGAGTGATTAGTGATGGAGCAATGAGAAGAGGGTGGTGGCCATAGTCTAGATTCCCAATTTACTAGACTAGGACTAGGCTTCCCTTGTTTTCTGCTAGTCAAAGCCTCTAAGACCACCATGGATTCATCAATTTTGTGAGGAGTAGTTTGGAAATTTTGAAGTTTTAATCGTAGCCATTCGATCATCTAAAAAATCCAACGAATGGCATTATTTTGCAAAAGTCAAGGCAACTTGAAACATAGGCCATTGGATCATCATAGGATCCTATGGTTCTTATTTAGAGAACAAGATAAAATGCGCTAGAATATGTCAACCATTGGATTCGAGTTCTCATCCGATGGCTGGATTTGAAACTCTTTTTGAAAACGCGCCCTTCATTTAGTACCCTTGGATCAACCTCTTATCAGATGGCTATAGATGAAACTCATTTTGAAATGCACCATTCAATGTGTTGCATTGTGTATATTCTCATCTTCAAGAATATACAATTGTTTCCACTTCAAAAGAAGAGTATGTTGCAACAAGTGAGGCATGAAAAGAAGCATTGTGGCTTTCCCGTCTTGCTTGTGATATGGGTCTACCTTAGCATGTACCTCATTTCCTTAGTGACATTCAGAGTGCCATTGCATTAGCTAACAATCGAGTCTATCATGCAAAGACGAAGCACACTGAGGTGCGATATCACTTCATTAGAGATTTCTTAGCCATTGAATGCATTATTCTTGAGGAGCATCATACTCGAGATAATCTTGCAGATGCTTTGACTAAAGCTCTACCACAGAATAACTTTCAATACTATTGTCATTTGATGGGGGTTACTTGATTCATGATCTTACATAATTACTTGTATATTGTATACATTGCACTTTATATGGGAGGTATAGTTCGTACACTTACACTCAAGTATTCTTTATCATTCTTTATTTTTCTCCCATAGTCACTTTGGCCATATTGGCATTTCGTGGGAGATTGTTACCATTAGTGTCCATGTGAAAGGCCAAATGGCCATCAGACACTTTTGTATATGTTCTTTAATAAAACATATTGTGGCATGGTCAACCACAAACTGTAAGTTTGACCATATCTATAACACCCAAGCAATCTATGTTTGTGTTCTCTGTGTACTCTATTTTTCTACATATTCTGCAGGCCCATGCAAAGTATTGTGTGTGATTTTTAGAGCTTGGTTTTCTACTGTGAGGGTACCATATTCTTGGAGCTCTTGCAAAGCAGATTCCACCATGGTGCATCACCATCAAAATCCTTCACTTAGCACATCAAATCAAAATATCACTTTCAATTGGAACCTAAGAAACTAATGAGATATCAAGTGATTCACGAACCAAAGAAGCACGTGAAGCATAAAGTACTTTGATCACCTAAGCAAGTATGAGTATGTGGAATAAGAGTAGAAGTAAATCATGGAAGAGGGATATCGAGTGCCATTATTGACATAAGAAAGGACACATTAAATGGAAGAATGCTAAAGAATGCTAAAGGTAAAGGATATCATGTTTGATGGGCTTGCTAAACACTTACCTGCACCATCTACTTCAACTATAAAAATGGAAGAAATTAATGCTATTTTTTATGATGTTGATGTGTTGAAACTTGATAGTATTGTGCCTAGTGATGTTCGTATGGTTGATTGTCTTTCCAAAAGGGCTAGCCTTTTCAAATATTTCTTTCGTTATTTCTATATTCTCCTCATATTCCAAAAATTCATTAGGTTCTATTCTAACTCTAGTAGTTTGATAGTTCTTTATACTCTCTAGAACCATGCAGAAAGGAATACCTAACTCATCTATAGCCCAATGATTGTGGCCAGGGTTGAATCCATGTTCCAATGCAAACTGTATAATCTTACTCTCATATTGATTATGTGTCTTCCTAATGTACTTCATCTTGGCTTCTCAATCAATGAGCTGCTACTATATGAATTCATTTGATTCTTCATCTTCTGCTTCAATTGCTCTCGGAACTTCCACAACATACTCTTGCACAGGAGAAGGTTGACTTTCTAAGATCTTTGGCCTTTCCTGAGCCACATTTTTAATCACAAAATCTTTCAATTAGAAAATAGATTTGCGTTTCCAATTTTCTATTTCCTTCAACAATCTACCCTTTTCTACTTCTAAACAATTCTTTCTTTTTCTATTTTTTCATTTAGATTTCTAGATCCTCTCATGGTAGTAGCAACATGTGTTCTTGCTTGTTTTTCTAAGTCCTTAGCATCTTTTTAATTCTTCTTTTATCTTCTCTATTCCTACTTAAGTGACTTTAGTTCTTCACTTTGATTATCTAAGGTACTTCCTTGTGCTTTATAATGACCCCCCTCCATCAATATTTTGTTTATCTCTTCATTTGCTTTGGTTAACACCTAATAAGTGTTTGTAGGATTCTATTTTTATACTCTAGTTGCTTGATATCACCCTCCATTCTCTTTATATTTTCTATTTGTTTCTCACACTTTTCTTCCAGGAAACTAATTATATGTTTACCTTGCACTACCTTTGTTTCCAACTTCATGAATTTTTCTTTATAGGATTCAATCTTTGTTTGTTGCTTGTAGGTGGTGAAGTGAAGTGTGTGGGTGCAGGGAATGCAAAATGCACTACTCCTAGAGCATACGTAAGCACATGAACACATTAAAGCACATTACCATAATAGACACGTATCACCAAGCCTCCATATCATCACTAGAAACTACACTTAGAAGTAAGAGTCACAGCAGCAGCAAGCATGGAGCAGAATAGAGCACAAGACCACACTAACTAGAAAGACAAATGTAACACAATCTCAATACCAGCCATTAGCTAATCATACCATAGCTAAGCATACTACGTATCATTCAAACACAAAACAATGGAATACTACTTATCGTTCAAACACAAAACAAACAACTGAATACAACCTCCAATTATTCTCACATAAGTGGCATCAGCAAATAACATAAGCAGCATAAGTAAATAACATGAGCAGGACTCTACCATCTACGAGCTCTAAGCCCGCTCTCACTCTCAGCTATATTCTCCTGTAGTGTGCACTATATGCTCTATCTCATATCCCTTCTCTTGAGGTTTCCCCTTTTTATAGGAGAGAGGTGAGGAACCGGTACAATAGGTAAGTCTGTTACATGGGAGTAATGGGAAGTTAATGCATTAGGCGGTTTTATTTGTCAGCCTGGCCGCCGTCGGTACCAGACTTTGTCGTGTAATGATGAGTGGTTGGGCCCCACTTGGCCACCTGGTCAGGTCAGCTTGTTTGGGCATGCCTTGGGCATGCAGTCGCCCAACTCTAGCATCTGGACGTCTTGGTGCCCAACTCCAGATTTTGGACGTCTTGGCGCCCAACTTCAGATTTTGGACGTCTTGGCACCCAACTCCAAATTTTGGACGTCTTGGTGCCCAACTCCAGATTTTGGACGTCTTGGCGCCCAACTCCAGATTTTGGACGTCTTGGTGCCCACTTTGATATTTGGTCCCTTGGTGCCATCCTTTACCCTGCCCTTCAAAAATTTGTTCTACATTGCTCTTTCAATTCTTATGCTAATTTTCTATGCTCTCATCTTCAATTATTTTGTCTTATTTGATAAGCTCAGCTTCAGCTGCAATACTTAATATAATATTCGTGCTTGATGATCTAATTCTCTCAATTTGATTCATTACAATTTCGTAGGTTCCTTTGATATCTCTAGGAATCTTGGTCAACTCTACTCATTGTTCCTATTTTTTCACCTCTATCTATCTATCCTCAATTTCTTCTTCATTTTCCTTTTTTGACTCTGATGAGTGTTGTTCTTCTTGATGGTCTTTGTCTTGTTCCTAATCCTCTTTATGCTCTTCATAATCCTCATGGTCACTCTCTTGAGTCTCTTGATCATTATCTAGATCTTTTTGGTTTTTCTTCTTCTTCATGATATGAAATATCCTTCATTTCTACATCATTGATTTCACTTTCATGTTGAATGACATCCAAGGTCTTGTGGATGTCTTCTACTATGGTTTGTTGATCCACTGTCTTTTCTTCCTCCACAAATTTTTCTTCTGTTATTTCTAGTTCCACTAGCTTGATCATGCTTTCTATTCCATCCTTGGTTTCTTATTTTTTCCAATCTTGGTCTATCACTAATATGATTCCTTCTAACTCTTCGGTTTCCACGCTCTCTTCTAAACATAAGATTTCCTTCTCCGATTCCACTATCTTCACCACTCCTAACCTTGATTTGAACTCTTTTTTGTTTGCTAGGAGTGTTTGGCTATGATAAGTTTAAGCTTCTTAAAAGAAACCGTTCCACATCAATGTCTATTTTTGTGTCAGAGATTGCTTTGGATGCAACTGCCTTGACTCACTCTTCCACCTTTTCTTCTTCATTATCTGCTTTTATCTTGTGAATCAAAATGGATCCTCCCACCAATTCTTCTTCTGATGTCTTCTTCAATTTTCACTCTCTTCTTTGATACTTTCACCATTTTTTTAGCTTCGACTCTTTTCTTCTCTTCCTTACCACTGCTACTAATCTCCCTCTCTTCTTCAAAGGTCCTTGAAGCTCTTTGAAGTAAGATAAGAGTGCAACTCCTTTTTTATGAATACCACCTCTGTTTTTGCATTCATCATCTGTTCATGGAGATCTTCATAATGTTTAATTTTATCTGTATCCAGTTGGTTACTTTATTAGAATAGTTTTCCAACATTTTCTGATATTGAGCTTCATAAACAACTCTCTTATCATTATCCTGCATTAAATACAAATAAGACTTTTATGCACTTGTCTGTGGTGGATGAGGATCTTTGTCATCCTGAACCTTCTTTTCTTCTAGCTTCATTTCTTCCTCTATGGCTTCTTCTGCTTCTAGTTCTAACGTCCTAGGATCCATCTTCCTCTTCTTAACAGGTTGTTGAACTTTAAGAGCTATCTCTTTTCTTTTCTTACCCACCGCCTTCACATATGTTTTCTTTCCCATACCCTTGACTCTCATCATTTCTTCTTCAAATACTTGTGCTTCTCGAGTCAGTAGAGCTTGCCTTCAATTTCTAACACATGATACATTGTTTTGGTAAGCAACTAGGATCCATTCATAAACTTCTTGGAATCCCAATGCTTTGCTTCCTCTTTTAGTTGTTCATGGATATATGAGGACATATCCAACACCCCAAAAGGTTTGGTCTTATCTTTGTTGTCCAACATCACCAAAGTCACTGTTTTGTGAGGCATGGTGTACCTTGCTAGTCTAGGAAAGCACAAGAGTTGCAAGAAGGTTCTAATTGCTAGTTCTTCATTGGGATTTTCTTTGAAGTCCTAGAACTTTGTATGTCCTACATAGGTAGCTCCATTTTTCTTCACAAACCCGACCTCTATTTGGGTACCCATAGGATAGAAATCTAAGGTTGGTTTGATATGATCTAATTTCATGGTAATTTCTACTAGCTCCTGGTTCCCAGTTATTCACCTTGCAAACAAAATATGGCTCATTACTTCTCTTTAATTCTTGCAATGAAGTCTTCACGTGCTCACACCTCTCAAAGTCTATGAAAAACATAGGCTCTTCCAATAATTTGTGAAGACCCACTACTTTCTACCTTTTATACACCATTACTGATCTCTGGAAGTTGTGAAATTCTTGGCACAACATTGTATATTTGTACTTGCCTTTCTTAATAGTGAAGATATGCTCGCCCACAAATCCTTTAATTCTTTCTCTATCTGATCCTTCTTTTGGGAGTTCTTCCTCATTTGATTCCAACTCCACAACTTCTTCAGCTTCTTCATTATCTAAGAACCAATGTCCTTTAGAGAGGGAAACTGAGTTGTCTTCCAGGTTTTCTATGGGAAGCCCTTCAGTCATCTTCCTATAAAAAGAATAAACACCAATATTCTACCACATATGAAAATTTGGTTATAGCACCACAAGAAGAAATAAAAACTTTACACCGCTCATCATATGCTCTCATCACTCCATTATTCAATAGCTCTTTATGTGATCATCATAGTGAAGCAATGTTTTTTCTTTCTTTTGTAAGTGCAATAGGAGAAATTTTTGAAAACAATAATATGGAAAATAAAAGAAATTGAAAAATAAAAAATATAAACATAAATTAAAATAAACTACAACTCACACACTCCTATTCCTTACTTAGTGATTTAAAAAGAAAAAAAGAAAAAAAGAAAAAAAGAAAAAAAATCAAAACATTTATATACATGTATATTTTTTTCTTTTTCTTTTCTTTAATATTTTTTCTATGATTTTTTTTTGTATTTTGTCTTTTTTTTTACATTTTTCCATCCTTCTTTTAATTCATTGTGAGATGATTTTCTTCCCCTCTTAGCTCTTTTAATTATGTAAAAACAACTTCTTCTATTGCCTAGGTTTTTAAACACCTCGTGCTTAGTGAATGCATGACTTTGTAATGTAGCCCTAAACATGCATACTTTAAGTGAATGCATGACTTTGTAATGTAGCCCTAAACATGCAACAATTTTTATGGTGCAAAATGAAGGTCTTAAGTGAATCACTTAAGTGTTTAAATATTCTTGAGGATATAGTTTTATTCTTTGTTTTCCTTTTTGTATATGAAATTCACTTTGAATTTGTTGTGTTGATTTTTTCTTCCAACACCAACTTTCTTTGCTGCCTTTATTTTCTATTTTTTTCTCTTTTGCCTGGTTCTTCTCTCAATTTGAGTTTGCTTTGTTTTTTCTTGCTTTGGCCTCCATATTTGATTCATTTTTAATTGTCTTTGAGTTTGATTCTGGTAATCTCTTCTTAATTTAGGTCTCCAAATTTGTTTAGTGTTTTTTTTTATTTTGCTATGTTTTTGTTTTATTTGTTTATGCTCTCCTTTTGCTTTGTATTCCAAGGATTTCTTTGGATGAGTTGGTGTTTGATCCCCCTCTTTAGGTCCTTCTTGATATTGTGAAATTTCCTCTATTAAAATTTTGAATGTTTCCATATCCAGCTTGTATATGTCTTTGTCTAGTTCCTGCACATCATTATTTACAAATAAAGTTCTCATAGTTCTCTCTCTTACTTTTACTTTGATCAACTGCTTATGAAAATCAATAGATGCTCTCTATTATTTCATCCAGTATTTCCCTAAGATTAAACTTTTAGGCATTAATTTCTAAGGCCATTCTTCACACTCAACTAAAGCCTCTTCTTGTCCTATATTCAAATAAATTTTCACTCTTGATAATGAAGGAAGTGTTTGTCCATTTATTGCACTGATTAGAGTGTGATTCTTTGATTTCCTCCCTTTAATTTGATTCAAAAGTTTTGAACTTTTTATGTTTACTTGAGATGCAGTGTTCAATAAAATCCTAATTTTAATTGCTTGGTAATACATTTCAATTATTGGTAGGTGATTTTTGGTTCCCATCTTATCATTTTCACAAAGCAATAGATCTCTTATCTCTTTATTTCTTCTGATTCTTTCTTAAGCTTCTTCCTAAGCTTCTTATCTTATTTTTCTCTCTTCCTCTTTTCTTCTTTGTGATGGTTGTTATCTTCTCCAGACGTGTGTTGTTAAGAGTTCCATGTATCTTTTTATTTTTCATCCACTCACATTATTTGACATCACTTCTCCATCCATATTTGCCAATTGAATAGCTCCATCAGGGCTAATCTTATGAATAATGCAAGGACCATCTCCTCTTCTCTCTCATTTTTTACTATGTTCCTTTAATATGTATGATATGTCCAAATCTCCTTCTTGTAGGTCCTTCTCTTTTATGTGTAGATCATGATATGCCTTTTGTCTTCTCTTATTTACATAGATACTCATAACATCTTGTAATCCGGATGCTCCTAATTGTTCTAACTCCACAATTTTCTAAGATAGTTCGTGTCTTTTCCTTTGCAATCGATTCCCTATGCTCAAAAATGGTATAAGAAATTCCATTGGTAGAACTGCATTTAGTCCATAGATTAAAAAGAATGGAGAAGTTCCAATTGAAATTTTATATGCATATAGATTTTATATGCCACTCTATATGCCCAAAGGACATGATAGAGCTGCATATCCCAATATGTTCTTTTAGTTTTCACTAGTTTGGAAGGTACAATGCATAATACTTTATTGCCACTTTCTACAAGACCATTGACTTGTGGATGATAGGGTGCAAGTTTCTTGTGTATTATCATGTATTGATTTCAATTATTGATTTACGAAATGAGTTCCTCTATCACTTAATAATTCTATGGGTAGTCCATATCTAGTGATTACATATTCTTACAAGAACTTGGATGTTTTTTTAGCATCATTCTTCAATGTAGCTTTAGCTTCATCCCATTTTGTTGAATAATCTATTGCCACTATTATATATTTTGAATGAGAGCTTTTATTTGGTGGGTGTATAGTTCTAATGAAATCTAATCCCCATTTACTAAATACTCTTGTAGATATCAAAGGTGTAAGAAGCATATCATCTTTTCTAATTGGTGGTTTGGTTCTTTGGAAAATATCACATCTTTCTGCATACAATTTAGCATCTTGGAATAAAGTAGACCACCAAAATCTTGAATTTAGGAGTTCTATCACTTGAGAAGTTACCTCCTACTACATCCGAGTGAGCTAATTCCAACATCCCTAAGTACCTTTCCTTAGGAACATAATTTCTTAGATGTCCATCCATTGCTCTCCTATATAGTTGATAAAGATCTTTTGGTAGATGAAAGTAGAAGAGAACATCTTTCCAAAAGCTATTACTTGCTAAAAACTTTGCACTACACACTAAGTTATGGCCTTCACAAGTTGACCCTGTATAAGCTACCGAAATAGAAAACCTTGCTTGTTTTGGCTAAAAACATGTGCCTATACTGCAAATTTAATGCCTAGCATCAACTTGGTGCATAAAATTCCACTTTTCAGCATGAATTCAATGTCGGGCATCGACTTCCCGCATAAAACCTCACATTTTCAAGCATAAACCCATCATAATCATAGGCATAGAAAATAAGAAGTTATCAACTACAACTCGATGCCAGACATCGAATTGGTCCAACAACCTCCTATTTCGAAAAAGTTTCCAATAGTAGTTAAAGCAGATAGATAAAATAATGACTTATCATCTAATTCTTGATGCCATGCATCAACTTGCTTAGGAAACTTGAACTTTTGAGATCATTACACAGTAGGCAAAGCATGGAGATGGAGGAGAGAGTCTCATACACAGAACTTATATTTCCTTCTGATAGCTATGGAAACTTAAAAAGTTTACAAATGCTTTCTGAGAAGCTCGACTATTCCTCAGTCATACAAATGAATTCCTTCTCACATTCTCTCACTTTGTTTCTCTCTCTCTCTCTCATCGCATTCGTTGATACAAAATAACTTATATAGATTTTCTAAATCTCATGATTTTTAAAAATTCTAGAACTACAGTGTCTAACTTTTCAAATATAATACATGTGTGAAATTGTCCCTTCACATAGGCATGTGCTTTTCTTCTTAGACTTTGACACTTCAAATTTTTATGTCCAATTTTTGATTGGTTCTCCAACAGCTCCCCGTCAATCACTAATTGACATTCTCTGTTTCTTCATATCATCTTCTTTTCTTTTAATTACTGCCATGCTTTTGAATCTGCTTGTCTTCACACCATCCAAGCTCTTTGTCATTTTATCTGCTATCTGATCCTTTGTAGAAATGTACTCCACTTCAACTCCTTTGTGCATTACCTTTTCTCATAGAAAATGATACTGTATCTCTATAATGTTTTGTTCTTGCATGAAATACATGTTATCTCCATGTATTGTAGGTATACCTTGATTAATGCCCAAGCTTTTGAATAATATCTGCATCCATATGACCTCCTTAGCTTCTTCTACAAGTCCTTTGTACTCAGCTTTAGTTGATGATAATGTTATTGTATGTTGTTTCTTTGAACACCAACTTACAAGCTTATCACAAATGTATATCATGCATCCATGTGTTGATCTTTTGTCATCTTGATTACCTGCCCAGTCTAAGTCACTATAGGCTCTCAACTTCAAATCTGAAGTAAAAGGATAATATAATCCTTCCTTTATGGTTCCTTTGATATATCTGAGAACTCTTTGACCTGCAATCCAATGTGGATCCTTTGAACAATGCATGAATTTTGACAAAACTCCCACTACATAACTAAGATTAGGTCTTGTTAGTGTAGCATAAATCAAACTACCCACAAGATATTGATACTTCCTCATATCTTAGTATTCTACACCATGATATTTACTAAGCTTGTGATTAACTTCAAGTGGAGTTGAAGCTTCTCTACAATTTTCCATACCAAACTTCTTCAACAGGTTCAGAAGATACCTTTCTTGTGATACATATATGCCATGATCTATATAAGTGACTTCCATACCAAGAAAGTATGATAACTTTCCTAGATCACTGATCTTGAATTCTTTCTCAAGTAATCTCTTTACCTCCATAATTCCTTCATCTGAAGTATTATAATGTCATCTACATAAATACAAATGTAGATTGTACCTTCACCTGTTCTTTTGATGAGCAGACTTGGATCTGCTTTTGAACTTTGATATCCAAAATCATTGAGATACTTCACCAATCTATAGTTCCATGCTGTTGGAGCTTGCTTCAATCCATAGAGTGCTCTTCTCAATCTGCAAACAAAATTTGGATACCTGGAATCTATAAAACCTTGAGGTTGCTCCATGTACACCTCATCTAATATGTATGGATTCAAAAATGCATTCTTTATGTCCAACTGACTCAGCATCCATCCTTTTGAAGCTGCAATAGCAATGATTGTCCTTATAGTTGACATCTTAGCTACAAGATTGAATGTCTCATCATAATCTATGCGATAAGTTTGGGCATAACCTTTCACCACTAGTCTAGCTTTGTATCTGGCTACACTTCCACCTGCAAGCTTCTTCACTTTATAAACCCATTTATTTCCAATTACCTTCTTACCATTTGGTTTAGGAACAAGTTCCCACGTCTTGGTCTCCTCTAGTGCATTGAATTCTTCCTTCATTGCTTCTTCCCATTGCTTCTTACCTTTTGTTTCATCATAGTTCTGAGGTTCTTCATCATCTTTGACCATATATGCATAGTTATTCTGAGTTATGTAAGAAGTATCATAAGAATACCTTTCTGGTTGCCTTCTTGTCCTACTTGGCCTCCTTGGTTCACATTCTTCATGTATGTCTGGATACACCTCTTCATCAAAGATAGGAGTGTAATGTAGCAAAACCTAACCACATTCTTAGAACCCATAATAGTTTCTCTTTGGAATGTAATTTTAAGGCATATGGTCGAATTTCCCTCCAAAGAATCTTGCCTTATTTTTCATGCCTTGTTTGCCACCCCCCATCTCTCACTTATTTCCCGAAAGGTAGGCACCTCTTTGCCCATGTGAACAAAGTAATCCGTATTCCTACTCCATAAAGATAAAGAAGTCACTCACTCATGCAACGTTTCCTTTTGCAAATCTTATTCCCTTTATTTGAGGCCTTGTTTTAAGGAGGTGGTCGCCCTTGTGCTTTGTTTTAAGGAGGTGGTCGCCCTTGTGCAAGATAGTACACATGTATTTAGCGCTTCCAAACCTCATGGAGCGTGAGTAGTGGGCGCACTCTCGCCCAACTCCATAGATCGCACTCATTGCATGAACTTATGGCAAACATGGGCGACGCCACTTTATGGGAACACAAGACGACCTCCTCAATTGTAGTAACATATTTCACGTATGGCAAACATGGGCCACGCCAAATATGGAGGAGGCGACCACCATCACCACATATGGGGAGGCGACCACCATTTTCTATGGGCAACCATTTGGGAGATGCCTTCTTGGCCTTGACATGAATATAGGCGACCTCCAAGTGCCTTCCAATCAAGATATTGGCGACACCAAAAAGTGGAGCATACATCATATGGGCAATGCCCAAACAAATGGCATGGGTGGATGAGGGCGACACCTATTTCTTGCAAAACATCATGGGGCGAGGCCACCGACCACTTTTAGCATAATATGGGATGAGGCCACCAACCATTTTGGCGTAATATGGGGCGAGGCCACCAACCACTTTTGGCATAATATGGGGAGAGGCCACCAACCACTCTTGGCTAACTCCACATCATGGGGTGACTACCTAAAGTCTTGCTACATCAAATAGAGATTCATTGGGCAACTATGTGATGAAACACTTGGAGGGCAGCTACCGACTTATGAAGGGCTCCACCATGAGCTACCTTAGGTGGCAAATGACGGGCGGAGTATATTTTGTCAGTAAAATGTCAGAGTGAAAAGTAATGCAGGGAATACTCTGCCAAGCTTTGGTGGTGTCAAAAGCTAAAATTGGGGCCTAATTGAAGTTCGCTACCATAGCCATAATTAGCCCACTCCTCCACCTCTTTTGCCACCACTTTGGCATGTGCGGCACTTAAGGCTAGATTTGGCAAAGGCCAACCCCTGGCCTCTGGAGTCTATATAAATAGATGTTTGGCACTCATTTGGGGGAGTACGATCTCAATTGTGTGGATCTTCAGGACTATTGTGTATCATCATTACCATCATTTGTTGATGTGAAGTTGACTATTTTCTGGTCTACTCTCTATGCTCTGTTGCTACAGGCACACTGTTGGAGGTCACTCTGTGGTGAGTATAGAGAGTGTGTGCTTCCCAGTGGAGTTGGTGATTAGCATTACAAGATGATTGAGTGGCTTGGATATAGTCATTTGGCATGCATTGATGAATTTCTTGTGGATCAAGTCATCATCTTTGTTGTATTCACTATGTCGGTCAGCACTCTTGTATTGTTTCTAGTTAGTTTTCGGAATGGCATGCTAGCCCTCTGTTTCATCCTTTTGTAGCATTGTAGCCTTGTGTAATCATTTTCTAAGTTAAGAATTGGTTTTCCCTCTTAGGGGCACTTGTCATTGATCCTTTCTCCATGACTGCACATTTTCTCTTCTATCGGTGTCTCTATTGTCAGTGAAGGTACCTACACACAGGAATCTTATAGGGTATAGTTCCCTAAGGAGAACCCCCCTTGAGTAGATGGAGTACTGGAAATGTATACATTTTGATATTGTTGGAAGTGGGTATCCCAATACCTCCTGTACAGTTTGGCATGCCCGATAGGACCCTTGCATTTTTGTGTGAGGTACCTAGTGTGCAATATATAGTTGTTGTTGCATTGTTTTCTTGATTTTTTGCATTTTGTGAGTGGTTACATGACCCACACTCGAGTAGACAGAGAGCCCCTTCGTGTACAAAGGAGCCTCAAGAAGTCAGCTCTACCTTTGGCTAGTACACCTCTACCCATTAATTTTTCCATTCATTTGGCTTCAACCCCACTTTCAAAAGAGCAGCTGAGGAGGACATGAGATTTTTCCTCAAATACTTCAGAAGAAATGCCAGTGCCAATGGAGGATCTTTATCATATACTCTTTAGGTTGAATATCAAGTTCTCTATGTTTAAGGGACTGACTTATGAGGATGTGGATGATCATGTGAGGAGATTCTTCTCGTTATGTCGTGGACGAGGACTGCAGAATCAAGAGGATGCAATGTTGGTACTCTTCCCATCTACATTGGAAGGCCTTGCAGACAAATGGTATAGTCAATATGTAGATGGCCACTTCACTACATGGGAGGCACTGAAAACGGCATTCTCGCAGACATTTTGACCAAGCAACTCCTTGGAAAGAGCTCTACATCAGCTAGAGAACCTAAAACTGAGATCAGGTGAATCCTTTCACGAACTTCACACTAGAACAAAAGCACTTATTTCATGTCTGCCACATGTTGTAGGTGATTTCCTGGTAAAAAAATGGATGGAGAAAGCTCCACCCAAATGATCTCAGTAGAAGCTTCACGAATCACTTAGATTGGATGCAACACTTGATGAATTTGTCGTAGCTGCATTGTGCATTGAGGAAGCTAGGCTACATTTTGAAGGGTAGGCCCAACCAAATGATGCACCAGACTTAGATCCTATCGGGCAACTCAGGAAGGAGTTGGATGCCTTAAGAATGCACCAAAGTTGCCAAGAAGAGAAGGTCATGCCGCCACCCCCGCCCCACAATGTTGATGAATCAGCTCAACTTCATCATGAGTTAGAAGATTTGCGGACCACACAGGACATACCAAGGCAAGTTTGGTGTACAATATGTAGCAATAGTGGACATTCCAATGTTAATTGTCCTAACAAGGTCAGATGTCAATTATGTGGCAAAGATGGTCATGAAGTTAGAGACATCTACTACCTCAAGGGAGCACAACAACGAGGTAACCATCAAGCTTTGGATTCATATTATGCTAATACTTCAAATGCAACTAATAGAGAAGAGACCCATCCAACTTGGCCTGGATATAATAGGCCACTGATGTGTTATCGCTGTGGTGAGTATGGCCATATGCAGAACAAGTGTTCCCTACCAGAAGGTGCACCTCCCTGTCAGCATTGTCCAGATGCTAAGGATCACTATACCAGAGATTGCCCAAGGAGTCGTCCTGCTCCAATTCACATGATTGAAGTCTCCCCACAAGTAGAAGGTATGACCACTCAATCTTATGTTGTTTCGTCTTCTTCAATGCCAATGATGACTAGAGCCAGGCAAGCGGCAGCAACCTGTAGGGAGGAACAACGAGGACCCAAAGATAGATATGAAGAAAAGAAGGTGGGATGGAAGGACCAAGCAGACATTGAAGGAGCTTATGAGAGGGTGACTACTTCGCTAAAGGATCAACCAACAAGTTCTCATGAAGACACACAAGAGATGAACATTTAGGAAATCTTGAGAGGTATTCATAATAAGATTAGTATGTATCAACTCATAAAGATGGATTCAAAAGTAAGAAGTGATTTGTTGAAGATTATACACTCTGCATACTTGTGCCCACCTCCTAGCATAGATGGTTTTATGGTTGACTTTCCCCCTAAACCCTTGGCTAACTATTAGAGCTCAAGGTTATCTGTTTTTATAAAGGATGAACCTCTCACAGGTGTTATTATAGATGGAGGTTCTGCCATCAATTTGATGCCAGATTTCACCATGAAGAAACTAAAATTGAACCCCACCAAGGTAGCACCCTTCACAGTTACATTAGCAGATCAACATCTGGTTGCACCACTCGGCATTGTTGAAAAGGTACTTATGATAGTGCAGGGTTGTCACTTTGTTCTAGACTTTGTTGGTATTGCCCCGCCATAGGAGACCTCCTACCCTCTACTCTTGGGAAGGCCTTAGCTTAGGCAAGCAAAGGCTCTACAGGATTGGGGAAAGAACAATTATGGATTTTCACATGTACTAACAATCAATTATAGATACATCTAGAAGAAGGATCAGACATCAGCAAGGCTACTGGGTATACAATGGACACTCAGGTAATGCCTTCTTTACCTCACGAAGATGATACCCTATTAAATTGGATGATGGGGAGAGCAGAATGCTGCACAGTGGAGATATGTGAGATAAATGAGGATTTTACAGAAGCAGCACAAGGAGGCCAAGAAGAGACACACTTTGTAAATCAGTTGCTCCAAGTCATCTTTGACAGGTACAAAGTCTTTCACAAAAGGTCATATGCTTACTATCCGAGGGCAAATGGCCAAGCAGAAAGCTCTAACAAAATTTTGAGTGGGCTGTTACACAAGTTATCCTTTGATCATCAAAGCCCTTGGCCACACGCATTGATCGGTGCAATCTGGGCTTTCCGAACTACTAGAAGGGGAACCACTGGCAAGAGTCCATTTCGCTTAGTATATGGTAAAGAGGCATTGGCACCATTTGAATTTATTATCAGGAATGAAATTGGAGCTAGAACCATTGGAATTGAGCCTCCCATTAGAAGACTTGTGGCATTGGAAGAATATAGGGAAGCAACCATGAGGAAAGTGCAGGTAAAGCAAGAGGAATGCAAACAGTTGCATGACAAGTATTTAAGGACTAATGAGGTACATGAAGGATGTTTGGTCATGGTGCATCAAATCCCACCGACATCCACCAAAGTGGCACCTAAATGGATAGGTCTCTACAAGGTGATAAAGGTATTACCACAAGGAACAGTACATTTAGAGGACTTGCAGGGTGAGAGGATGCCCCTGGTCAACATCTCCAACGTGAAAAATTATTTGAATTGATGCAAATAGATGGAATTCACTCACTGTACATACCACAGTTATGTTAATTTATGCAATTCATTTTGTTTGATGGAATAAGCAAATAAATGAGTCATTGCATAGAGAGGGTGCAAAGTCTTGATGTGGGGGTCTATAGTGCAGCAAAACCTAACCACATTCTTAGAACCCGATAATGGTTGCTCTTTGGAATGTTGAAGCTATGGAGTGGTTATGTTAAGGCATATGGTCGAATTTCCCTCTAAAGAATCTTGCCTTATTTTTCATGCCTTGTTTGCCACCCCCCATCTCTCACGTATTTCCCAAAAGGTAGGCACCTCTTTGCCCATGTGAACAAGGTAATCCGTATTCCTACTCCATAAAGATAAAGAAGCCACTCACTTATGCAACGTTTCCTTTTGCAAATCTTATTCCCTTTATTTGAGGCCTTGTTTTAAGGAGGCGGTCGCCCTTGTGCCTTGTTTTAAGGAGGTGGTCGCCCCTGTGAAAGATATTACACATGTATTTAGCGCTTCCAACCTCATGGAGCGTGAGTACTCTCGCCCAACTCCATAGATCGCACTCATTGCATGAACTTATGGCAAGCATGGGCGACGCCCTTTATGGGAACACAAGGCAACCTCCTCAATCGTAGTCATTTATTTCATGTATGGCAAACATGGGCGACGCCAAATATGGAGGAGGCGACCACCATCACCACATATGAGGAGAGGACCACAATTTTCTATGGGCAACCATTTGAGAGATGCCTTCTTGGCCTTGACATGAATATAGGCGACCTCCAAGTGCCTTCCCATCAAGATATTGGTGACGCCAAAAAGTGGAGCATACATCATATGGACAACACCCAAACAAATGGCATGGGTAGATGAGGGCAATGCCTATTTCTTGCAACATATCATGGGGCGAGGCCACCGACCACTTTTGGCATAATATGGGGTGAGGCCACCAACCATTTTGTCATAATATGGGGCGAGGCCACCAACCACTTTTGGCATAATATGGGGCGAGGTCACCAACCACTTTTGGCATAATATGGGGCGATGCCACCAACCACTTTTGGCATAATATGGGGCAAAGCCACGAACCACTCTTGGCTAACTCCACATCATGGGGTGACTACCTAAAGTCTTGTTACATCAAATTGGGCGACTATGTGATGACACACTTGGAGGGTGGCTAGCGACTTATGAAGGGCTCCACCATAAGCTACCTTGGGTGGCAAATGATGGGCGGAGTATATTTTGTCAGTAAAGTGTGAGAGTGAAAAGTAATGCAGGGAATACACCACCAAGTTTTGGTGGTGTCAGAAGCTGAAATGGGGCCCCATTGAAGTTGGCTGCCAGAGCCAGAATTAGCCCACTCCTCCACCTCTTTTGCCACCACTTTGGCGCATGCGGCACTTAAGGCTGGGATTTGGCAAGCCCACCCCTGGCCTCTCTGGAGTCTATATAAACAGATGTTTGGCACTCATTTGGGGGAGTACGATCTCAATCGTGTGGATCTTCGGGACTATTGTGTACACTTCTGGATGTATGTGCTTGCACATACTCTTCATCTTCATTCACCTACACACTTGATTTTCCTTTCTCACATCTTCTTACCTCTTCTTCAAATTCTTCAACTGTATGACTTTGATCTACATACCAAATTTTCTGTTCATCAAATGTAACATCTCTAGAAACAAGAAATTGTTTGGTTAGAGGATTCCACAACCTGTAACCCATTGCTTTTCATCATAACCAACACATATTTTTTTGCCTTTGGTTCAAGTTTATGTCTAAGTTGTGATGGCACATAAGCATATGCAAATGATCCAAACACTTTACGATGATCTAGTGTTGGTTACGATGATCTAGTGTTGTTTTCTTACCCCACCAAGCTTAATATGGAGTCATTCCATTTAGAGTTGTACATGGTAATCTATTCACAAGATATGTAGTTGTATTTACATCTTCAGCCCAAAGATAATTTGGATAATTCTTCTCCTTCAACATAGCTCTAGAAAACTCAACCAAAGTCTTGTTTCTTCTTTCTGCTATACCATTTTGTTGCGGTGTATACATGCAGGTTATTTCTCTCTTAATACCTGCATTCCAAAGATAATCATTGAACTCTTGGGAGAAGTATTCTCCCCCTCCATCAGACCTCAATCTCTTATGCTTTTGACATGTGACTCTCTCTACATATGCATGAAAATGTTTGAAAGCTCCAAACACTTCTGATCTTTCCTTCAAAACATACAGAGTTATCCATCTTGTAGCATCATCAATGAAAAGAACATAATCCCTTAAGCCACTGATAGATCCTTCTTTTGTTGGGCCCTACATTTGTATGAATGAGCTCTAGTACTCCATCATGTTTGAATCCTTTCTTCTAAAATGGTAACCTATGTGCTTTTCCCATCTGACATGATTCACATTTATAAATCATATGTTGACTCTCCACATTTGGTAGTCCTAGTACACACTCATTTGCAACCATAGCTTTAATTCCTCTTTCATTGAAGTGACCTAATCTCTTATGCCAAAGATCAAGTTCTGTAATCAGCCCTTCACCATGTGTGAGCAAAGCTTGACCAATGTTCCCTTGCACTCTTAAAGTAAAGAGTCTACCTTCTTTCTTACCACAAACAATCTGATTACATCCATTCTCTGGATCTTCAACAAATACTCCATTTGTAAACCTGGATTGAAAACCTTTTTCAACTATTTGTCCCACACTAATCAAGTTTTTAGGTATTGTGGGAACATACAAAACATTGGGTAACAAATTGATCCACTCTTGTATTTCACTTTTCGAATTGAATGTACATTACGTTTTGTGTTATCAACTGTTGGAACCGTATGACTAGAGATGCCTTTTCCAATTATGACATCAATTCTATGTTTCCTGACAAATGATTAGAACATCTAGAGTCAATGTAAAAAACCTTTAGATCTTCTTTATCTGATGTGCTAATTGAATTCATCATCAATGATGTATGACTTTCATTCTATGTGTCATTTGCAGAATTGTAGTAGGTGGTGTTGTAAGATTGATTTTATCCCCAACTTCTTCCTCCACCTCCACCATAGCCTCCTCTTTGATTTTGTCTACCTCTTTGAGAATAACTTGATATCTTCCACCTCTGCCTTTACTATTGTTATTCTGATTTTAATTTGATTCTTGCTGATTATGCCAACAATAATGAGCCAAACGATTACTCAATCCACAGATCCAACAAGCCTTCTTATTGTTATTATGATTACCTCTTCCTCTTCCAAAACCTCTTGCTCTTCCTCTACCTGTGCTTCTACCTCTTGCATAATAAACTTGAGAACTTGATTCCTCTTCATCCTTGCTTTACCTTTATCTCCTTTCTTCCTGTTCCCCATGTACATTGTAGAACTTTGTCTTTTATCTCCATCTCCCTTCAAGTCTTGCTCAAATGTGAGCATCAAACCAAGCACTTGATTCAAATATGGAGCATAACGATTCAAAGAAAGTTTTGTTGAAAAGACAAAAGGTTTCCACCTTTCATATCCTCTCAAACATGCAAGCAATTGAGCAATCAATCTATGATCTTCAATATCTTCATCTATGTATCCAAGACTATCTGCTAGATCCTTCATCTTAGTGATATAATCACTAATACTTTGACTTGTCTTCTTCTTGAATGTAGTAAACTCTGACCATGGACTTGCTTTCCTTGCTTTGGTAGTACTTTGGAAATGATATTCCAATGCATTCCATATATCTTCAGCTGATTCCAATCCTTTGATGTGTGGTAGCAAATGATATGAGATTATATTGTAGATGTAAACTTTTGCACTTGCATCCTTCTTCTACCAATGCTTTAAAGCATCTAATTCCTTTTTCTTTGGTCGGCTTTCATCTTCAAATACTGGCTTCTCTTCTCACTTGTTATGTACACAATGAGATCCTTATGCATAAGTAATGCTTCCATTCTCATTACCCATGCAGGATAATTATCTCTGTCTAGTTTGTCAATGGAGATATGATCTATCATAATTATTTGCTTCTGCTTCAACCTGTGAGTTTAGATGATAAAGAGTAATACCTTTCTAATTTCTTTGTGTATCAGTATACTTTTGAAGTAATCTTTGATGCCTTATGTCTTTGGATGCTTCCGCTTTCAAACTTTAATGAAAACTTTCCAAAGCTTCTTGTACCTTTGATGCCTTCTGCTCTCTAGAATCTTTCTACTCTGATACCACTTGTTGATGTATGAAAGATCACAAGAAATGAATTAATGTGACACTAGACAACCTCTATGGTCACCATTAACTCAATGCTTCTCCAAACTTTGAGAAAAGATTACTTAAACTGAGAACTTTTCTTCTTCAGAAAATTTCAATCACTAAAATGACATACCTTTAATATTTTGCTTATTTCTCTTAGCAAAAATATTATTTTGCTAAGATCTTTTGGTGTATCAAAGTAGAAGAGAAGAGATTTGCAAGAAGATATCACTTGCTAAAAACTTTGCACTATAGACCAAGTTATGCCCTTCACAAGTTGACCCAATATAAGCTACCAAAATAGGAAACCTTGCCTATTTTAGCTAAAAACATGTCCCTGAACTGCAAATTTGATGCTTAGCATCGACTTGGTCCATAAAAGTCCACTTTTCAGCATGAAATCGATGTCGGGCATTGACTTCCCGCATAAACCTCACTTTTTTAGGCGTAAACTCATCAGATGAATCATAGGCATAGAAAATAAGAAGTTATCAACTACAACTTGATGCCAGACATTGAATTGGTCCAACAACCTCCTATTTTGAAAAACTTTTGCAATAGTAGTTAAAGCAGATAAATAAAATAATGACTTATCATCTGAGTCTCGATGCCACACATCGACTTGCTTGGGAAACTTGAACTTTTGAGATCATTACACAGTAGGCAAAGCATGGAGATTAGGAGAGAGTCTCATACACATAACTTCTATTTCCTTCTGATAGATATGGAAACTTAAAAAGTTCACAAATGTTTTCTCACTCAAAGAAGCCCGACTATTTCTCAGTCATACAAATGAACTCTTTTGCACATTCCCCCACTCTCTCTCTCTCATCATGTCGGTTGATACAAACTAACTTATATAGATTTTCTAAATCTCGTGATTTTTGAAAATTCTAGAACTACAGTGTCTACCTTTACAAATATAATACATGTGTGAAAGTTTCCCTTCACATAGGCATGCGCTTTTCCTCTTAGACTTTGACCTTCAAATTTATGTCCAATTTGTGATTGGTTCTCCAACAACTAGGTTACCCTAGCAATATTTCACACCATATGCATCCAAAAAATTCTCACAAAAGAGAAGAAAATGAATCAAGAAGAACAAGTGCATGATTGGACTTGTCCATGAGCTCTCTTATTTCTAACTGACAAATATCTCTTACATTAGGGTTCAAATTTGCTTATCTGGCGACTTCCCTTCACTTATTCAAGACTCTTTTTTATTTCTAATAGAAAACAGGACCAAAATACTAGCTTTTAAATAGAATAATGTACAACGCTAGTAGAGCTTATTATAAAAAATTGGAAAGATGACTCATCATCCTAAATAGATCTAATACGATGTTCTTTTCATAAAAGAAATCCTAGCTAGGTTTTCTATTGCATTCTACAAGCTTGCTTTTTGTTGTGGCTCTTCTTTCTTATTCATCTTTACTTCCTTCTCCTTGTTTCAATTCCTTGATTTTGACTTAAAAGACCTTCAAAATATGTGAAAGATTCAAGCAACTTCCCTCCTCTATAAGGGAAAGTAGAAAACAAGAGGGGAGAGGTTTTGCAAGAGAAAAAAGAAGAAGTTAAGAACCTAAAGAGATCGAATTGTGAGAGAAGGAGAAGAGGCAACAAAAAGAAGTGTAATGCTACGAAGAGCAACATTTTTTTTATCTTTTCTATTTTGATAAATAAAAAATTCAAGCATAATCTCAATAATATTCGAGCGCATATTTTGTGGTAGATGTAACTTTTCTTGTCTATTAGTTGACACATAAGTAGTTGGAATTCCTTAACTAGCTATATGGGCTCGAATATAACTAAACTTGACCAAATAACAGTAAACGTGACCACTTATTTGTGCCAAAAACTCAACAACAACCACTTTTGTAAATGTTGTTTGCTCATTTTGTAATAAAGATCTCCTTGAAATTTTTAGATTGTCCTCTTCCATTGTGGATGCTTCTTTTTCATATTTTTGGACCATCTACAACTTGAAAGAGGTGTCCCAAAGGCTTCTGTACATTGGGTATGGGTCTTCTCACACAATGTGTAATTTGAGCTACCCATGCTAACATAACAAGAAAAGTGCTCTTTGATAACATGCAATGTAAAATATCAATGCATCAAAGTGTTTTCTTTTTTTAATTTTGGGTCATTGAAAAATATTTTCAAGCCATTCCTGACAAGGGGAAGGGGTATTCTCTTTAAAATGAGATCTATGTGCAGATAAATTTTTCAACAAATATGAAGTCTAAGAAATTTTAATTTGTTCAAGCATTATATTAAGTTTTGCATATGGTATTAGTGTGGCTTACCTCGACTAAGTAGGTACTCAAATTCGATCATTTTAAGAGTGAAAATTCACCCATTTTGATACCAATAAGTGTGAATTCTCACACTTTTCATGTCTACAACAAAGTGCATGCTTTGATTGAGCAGTTTTAGATATAAACTATGAGTAAATTTGCACTACAACATACCAAGGGGATACCGACAGTCGGTATACTGACGGTCTGCCTCGGCGTCGGTATGACCCTCGAAATATTTTGGAAAACCGCTTAGCCTCAGAAAAACTGCATCAGTATGAGCGTCAATAACTTCGTGGAAATTACTAACGCTCATACTGACACTCGGTTTAACCGGGCCTGAGAGCAAACATTCAACATTTCGGCGTTTTGAACTTAGATCTTTCTATTGTCGATTTTGTATGTGCGAACACCATATCTCTATTTGTCACTCTTTCTCTCTCTCTCTCTCTCTCCTTCCCTCTCTCTCTCTGTCCCCCTCCCTCTTCTCTCTCTCCCTCCCTCTCTCTCTCTCTAAGCACACCTCTATTGTTCTAGATCTAAAGTTTTGAAAAGTATATCGCACATACTGTAGCACTCTTTTTTCTTTATTTATGTTTTTGCTTTTCTAATATCTTCTCTCTTTAATTTTGCAAGAGATTTTGGGATCAAGTCTTTGGAAATTCAATGAAAGGCAACTTCAAGTGGATTTTGACGACCACGTTTCAAACAATTACATCGATGTAATTGATTGTTTTGTTTTCGATTGACATAGAGAGAGAGAGATACATATACATACACACTCACATATGTATAAACACAAACATGCATATCCATACACACATACATAATGCATACACACATACACAATGCATACACACATGCATATGCATACAAACATGCATATGCATACAAACATGCATATGCATACAAACATGCATATGCATACAAACATGCATATGCATACAAACATGCATATGCATACACACATACATGCATATGCATACACACATACACAATCCACATGCATACACATATACACAATGCATATGCATACACACATGCATATGCATATACACATACATGCATATGCATACACACATGCATATGCATACACACGTACACAATGCATATGCATACACACATACACAATGCATATGCATACACACATGCATATGCATACACACATACACAATGCATATGCATACACACATACACAATGCATACACACATGCACAATGCATACACACATACACAATGCATCCACTCATGCATATGCATACACACACACAATGCATACACACATACACAATGCATACACACATACACAATGCATACACATGCATATGCATACACACATACATGCATATGCATACACATATGCATATGCATATGCATACACACATACACAATGCACATGCATACACACATACACAATGCATATGCATATACACATACATGCATATGCATACATGCAATGCATATATGCATATACACATGCATATGCATACACACATACACAATGCATACACACATACACAATGCATACACACATGCATATGCATACACACATGCATATGCATACACACAAACATGCATATGCATACACACATACACATGCATATGCATACAAACATGCATATGCATACAAACATGCATATGCATACAAACATGTATGTGCATACACACATGCATATGCATATGCATACACATGCATATGCATATGCATACATGTGCATATGCATATGCATACACGTGCATATGCATATGCATACACACATGCATATGCATACAAACATGCATATGCATACACAATGCATATGCATACAAACATGCATTCACATTGGATCAGATGGGATCTCCACGTACACGTTGGGGAGTGCATGACCGTGACGACTCCAAAATATATCACATACGTAATGGAGCTCCAGTCATGGATGCAGCCAGGAAGTCAATGCGTCAGCGCATTCGACAACTTTGCTCCATAGAGTTTGGACATTCTGTAATGCTAAAATGGAGCGAACAGGATAGGGATTCCAAAAACTATATCACACAATCGATATATGAAGAGTACCGGCCAGCACCTGGGAATCCTATTGTGAGTTTGGAATGGATTCAGCATACAGCACGCGAGGTCATGTCTCATCGACGGTCGGAAGCTTGCGATGCTTTTAGAGCAGGCTTACCGAAGCCGGTGTGGTTAGATGTTGAAGAGTGGGAATCGATTCAGGATGAGCATCAACATACTCCTGATCGATATCGTCAACAGAGAGATGCGGCGGCCACACATTTGGATACGATTGGAACGTCGCATTTAGCTAGCGACGGATACGATAGTATGTGCTACCAATTTGTAAGTATCATGCTAATTATTGAATTTGTTTGTGTTCAGCACATCATGTATGTTCATCTAACATTTTGCATATTTATTATAGGAGTTGGCAGTGGGTCGTCCTCCGACGCGAACAAAAGAATCTTACGGATATCGTCATGGATTGGCTTCACTGTTGCAAGACTTAGAGGGACGCGATGCAATGGTTTCATGGGAGAATATTCTATGATTAGGTAAACTTATAGCTAGATTTCATATTTTTAGTTGTTGTTTATAAATGTCATGTCAATTTGTCTCATTTTACACATGCTTTGTTGCAGAATTGCAGGTGTAACTGTTTTGATCCCCTTACGTATATGCTTTGCCACAATTTTGTATTACACTCCTATGTGGCAATGATGTACTATAATTTTGTATTTGATTCCTATATGGAAGTGCTTTGCCACATTGCCACAATTTTGTATTACACTCCTATGTGGATATGATGTACCATAATTTTGTATTCGATTCCTATATGGAAGTGCTTTGTCACACCCTTGTACATCCTTCATTTATGGAATATACAACTTTTTGTACATGATTCATGGTTCATTTTTGCTCATATAAAATCATGTTTTGGGTAGAGTGTATTGTCTTTTGCTAAAAAACATCATGCTATAGCAAAAGACAACACACTCTGCCCAAAAAAATTTGTGCAGATATGGTCGTCGGTATGGGCGTCGCTATGCCCAGTAGAGTCGTCGGTATGGGCATCGGTACACCCAACAGAGTCGTCGGTATGGGCGTCGGTATGAGCGCCGGTATTACCAATGCTTATACCGACGCCCATATCGACGTTATGTTTCCAACGCCCATACCGACCGTAACACCGACATTGCGGAAAAATTATGTCCGTTCATTTTCCTCGATAACAGCCTCGGTATACCCTTGATATGTTGTAGTGTTGCAATTGCAATGGTGGATAAGCAAGACAAATGCATGAATAGTTGCATTTATGATATATTATCTAAATAGTGATGTACAGGATAAGAAAATACAAGCTTCACGTGGTTCTTTATTGATGGTTTGTCAATCTACTTTTGCGTGTTTGTTTTAATTATCACATGGTTGTCACTCTATAAAGCTTCTACAATTGTACATGTTCTCTCAAGACATACAAGAGAAAGGATTTCTTGAATGGATGAAAGAGATATGAATTATAGAAAAGAGAGAATACAGGACATTTGAGATTATTCAAGACTTATGTTCAAAATAAAAAGATCCAATTGTGTGATCATATCTAATAATAATATTGCTTGTTAATGATCTCAATAAGGTAACTCATCCATACTTGACTCTATGTGTCATTATCAATTATAAGACAAGAATTGTGATAGTCAATTACACTTGAAAGGAGCCCGACGATGTCAATCATCCACATCTGGACCAACTAAAAGATCTCTACGAAGTGTACCCTATAATTTCTTATCTAAGGTGGAGAAACCAATTCCTATAAGACAATCTTCAACTCCAAGCAATGTGGGACCTTGCACCCAATCATGTCTAATACAATCCAATCCGTTGCACTGCTCGAGGCAGAAGGACTTCATAACACTTTGCTATTAAGGTCACCAACAACAAAAGTTGTGCCTTAATTTGTGAATGGAACACACCACAATTAAAGCATATGCTAGATACTTTTGATTATTTGAGAGCGGCTTTAAGAAAAGTGCATGATGTATAATGTTGCTAAAATGATTTAATATGAAGGAGACCTATTTAATAACTTTCGAGAGCACACATGTAACATACTTCGAGAAAGCTTGATTTTTCTTCGGAATCGGTCCAATGTTGCATGAATTTCAAGAAACCCCAAAATTAAGAACCTTGTTTCACATACTTGATGAGTAGGCTACAATATCTTCCTATTTCTTATATGCAAACATTTGAAATAACACCTATAGTGGATCCTTTGAATTAAGACATCTAGAGAAAATTTTGTAAACTAATCTTTGTACTTTCAACTAGATTGGTAGAAAGTGAGGTAATGCAAAATGAATCAGCCTACATTAGACATTCCTCAAATTATGAAACGGATAAGCTGGCGAGGCAAACTTGTGGAAGGGATTTTAAAGTATCCTCCAAAATACGTGAAAGATTCAACTAGTCATTTCGCTCTTATAGTAGGGAAAGTAGTAAATGATAGGGGAGGTGTTGCAAGAGCAAAAGGAAGAAGTGAAGAACATAAAGAGATGGAATTGTGAAGAGAAGAGAAGAAGAGGCAACAAAAGAAAGTGCAATGCTACCAAGAGTAACATTATTTTTTCCCTTCTCTCTTCTCATTGGATAGACAATTTAAACTCAATCTTTGTGATACTCAAGAGCACAAGGAGAATATTTTAATAGAGCAAAATTTTATAGTCCCTTATTAATCAATTTTGTGAACGATCTTTGCTCGTTTGGTAATGAGATTATCCTTGAAACTTGTAGCTTGTCTTCTTCTTCTTCCGTTTTGGTTGCTTCTTTTTCATCTGTTTGACCTTATTCAACTCGAAGAGGTGTCCCAAAGGCTTCTCTACTTTGGCTATGGGTTCTCTCGCACATGAAATGTGTAATTTGAGCTACTCATGCTAAGATATCAAGGAAAGGAAAGAAGTTTCTGCCAGCACACAAAGTGGAATATCTATGCGCAAAAGTGTCTACTTTTATAATTTTGGCGTCGTTGAGAAATACTTTTTTAGCTAGTTGTAATGATATGTGGCAAAGGGAGGGGGGGTATCCTCTTTAGTGTAAGTTGATAGGTATGTGAAGATAAACTTCTAAACAGATATGAAGTCAAAGATACTCTCTTCTTCTCAAGTATTACATTAAAGTTTTGCATGTGGCATTGTTCTTCCTTCCCTCGACCAAGTAGTTACTCAAGTTTGATAATTTTGAGAGTGACAAATATCCCACACCTTGCATTAATGGTTGCATCTATGATATGTTATACAAGTAATGATTTACACAATAATAAGTAATGATATGTTATATAAGTAATGGTATGTTATATAAGTAATGATATGTTATATAAGTAGTGGTTGCATCCATCACACAAACTGCACTCAGCCGGCTGCAATTTTAGTTTTCTAATACTAACGGAATTTTCTAAAAACCTTCAACAATTTTAAAAATTTGCCACTTACTGTCAACACTTGAATTCCCTTTCAATAATTTCCACTATTTGCAGAATGTTTGTAGACCTAAATTGAATATATCACCTAAAACAACTCACATCAAATTTGCATTTTCATGCATCATTAGTACACCCACATGCTTTACTCCAAGCTAAAATTAATTCACACTTATTATAGACTTCGCCTTCCATAGATAACAATGATGTTTTTCTTTTGTCTAACCTCTTTTTTTTAGAATACGGGGGGTCCCACAGGTACTATGCCCATTCACTTGTATAATTGTACTTTCAAACTTAAACTATAGGAGAATAGACGTTTGTCGAACCTAGGAGGGTAGACGTTTGCCGAACCTCCATTCAAAAAAAAACAATGATGCTCTTGCACGAAGTTCACACACTTTGACAGTTCACAAGTAATGCAAGCGATCACTGTTAATATAGAAGCAATCAATGAAAAGTTTCAATGCACACTAAGCAGAACGCCACAATCTCCGATAGCACACTCCTGCTATTAGTATAATAAAATAATAAAATGTGAATAAGTATAATAAAATAGAAATGTGAACCTATCATTGATATGAAATAATAAAATGACTAGCAGAATCTGATTTTTTGTTGGTGCATCTCTCTCTCTCTCTCTCTCTCTCTCTCTCTCTCTCTGTATGTACTGCAAAGTCCTCTTTCTGTCTTTCTGAGTTCTAGCTGCAACCACGTGTCTCTGTTGAACTGTGACGCCGCTCAAAGTCTGCTGCCTTCCGCTCCTTGACATCAGTCTTCAGACGCTCGACGTTCTACGCCACCCTCTCACATATAACAGGTATTAGCTACCCATTTTTTTTAGTTGTCTTAAAATAAGGGACTGCTTATGTTTCACTTACTTAATTATTTATAATGACACCAAGTTATAAGGTCATTTAGGAAAGAATTTTATTCTTCAAGTAATCGTAAACTTATGTTGAAGCAATTGGAGATTGAATTGTGTTTGCATCGATAAGCACAAAGAAATCACAAAGTTGCACTAGTGATCTTTTGTGGGACTTGTAGATAAACTAATTGTGCAATCGAAAACGTAGTTGACATGGGGTTGCGATTTTATTTTGATTTGGGATTTTAAGTAGAATGTGTAACGATCATTACTTTTTAGATTCGAAATGGTGCCAATCTAGCCAGAGTTGTGTTAATTCAATCAGCCTTATGAGTTGTGTTAATTCAATCAGCCTATGATAGGGAATTAGGATTAACCTTAGTGTGCCATGGCACATTTGATTATTAATTTATGTCTTCATCATGTTAACGGAATTGGAAGAGAATTGTGAGCATATATTTCCGCTATCAACCCTTCATGACTTCACGAAATACTCACAAGGAATTTCATGTGTTTGGTATTGGATTTGATCATTTGCACATGATGAAAGCAGGTATAGAACATGACATAATGCATGCACAATTTACTCCAAGAGTTTGAAGTCATAAGAGAAATTGAGAATCTTGATTTTTTAGTGCTGCCCTTTGTATATGTATGATAACCCATTTGCATCACTTTAGTTGCGATGCACTAAGTTCTTGAATCAAGAATAAGCTAAAATGGAAACTTGATAGTGATTGTTACCTAAGCATCATATTGAGGTTATCTTGGAGTATCATCACGAGAATGTTCCCATCATGAGAATTATACTAGTAGGTAGTTACGGAGATAATAGATTATAGTACATAGGTCATGTCATGATTCAAACACAATGCACATAGATACACATGTATATACACATTGCACAATGACAAATGCACATACAACTATCCAAATCAAATGATATCATTGAAATTTGACATCCACAATGCATAATACATATACATTCATGTTTCAACATTGCACACACATAATTGCCCAATGCCATGCACAATTGTAATTTGAGAGAGAGAGAGAGAGAGAGAGAGAGAGAGAGAGAGAGAGAGAGAGAGAGAGAGAGAGAGAGAGAGAGAGAGAGAGAGAGAGAGAGAGAGAGAGAGAGAGAGAGAGAGAGAGAGGGAGGGAGGGAGGGAGGGAGGGAGGAAGAGAGAGAGAGGGGGAGGCAATGAGGGAGGGAAGGAAGGGAGGGGGGAGTGGGAAAGGTGGGCGGGGAGGGAGATGAGCACATTGTGTCCTCTTACTAGAGTAGGCAAGATTTCAAAATATTACTTTTGATTACAAGGTCACCCACACATGGAAAATAATACAAGAATATGTAACTGATACAAGAAATCCCACAATAAGGTGACAAGGACTAATAGGTATAGATAACTTGATTGGAGTTGATATAGGAGATCCTATAACCCGGGACCGTAGGTATGAAGCAAAATATGTGGATTAGAAGAACTCCCTTCAAGGAGATGAACTAGATACAAGGACTAATTGGAAAGGATCTCGTACTATGATATTACAAAAGGACAAGGTTGGATGTCCAAGATACTAGACTAGACAAGTCTAGGACAAAGGACAAGACTAGAACAAAGGACAAGACTAGAACAAAGGACAAGACTAGAACTCGAATTAGAACTTGGAAAGTACTTACTTGGAGATCAAGACTCCTTGAGCTCCCAAGACTAGCATCCACAAGATTGAGAATATATGAGGCCAACCCCTCCTTTTATAGGTTTTGAAGGGTTGTTTAAGGATGGTTATGAATTGATGATGTCATCTACTCAAAACAAGACATCCGAGTGTCAGAGTCAGGGAAGTAGACAGTCGACCTTAGGGTTTTGGCACGTTCAGAACGCATTGGGAGGACTAGTTTCTCCAAACCCTTAATCAAACATGAGATATAGAAATTCACATGGAATCCATCATTTAGGACGGTTACGAATCGATGACATCATCAATTCGTAACCGTCCTAAATGATCGATTCCATGAGAACCTATATAAGGAGGGGTTGACCGCATATATTCTTAAACCTATATAAGGAGGGGTTGGCTGCATATATTCTTCGTCCTAAAACTTCCCTTTTAAAACTATATAAGGAGGGGTTGGCCGCATATATTCTTAGTCTTTTCGATGCAAGTCTTGGGAGCTCAAGGAGTCGTGATCTTCAAATTAGTTCTTTCCAAGTTCTAGTCCGAGTTCTAGTCTTGTCCTTTGTTCTAGTTTTATCTAGTCTAGTATCTTGGACATCTAATCTTGTCCTCTTAATACGAGATCCTTTCCAGTTATTCCTTGTATCTAGTTCATCTCCTTGAAGGGAGTTCTTGTAATCCAAATATCTTGCTTCATACCTACGGTGCCGAGTTGTGGGATCTCTTGCATATCTCTAGTCGAGTTATCCATATCTATGAGTCTTGGTTTGTGGGACTTCTTGTATCAGTTACATATTCTTGTATTATTTTCCCTCCGTGGATGATTTTGTAATCAAAATTATAATTCCGAAATCTTGTCTAGTCTAGTCGGAGGGCACAATCTAGTGCTCCCATGACATTTAATCTTGTCTAGTTTAGTCAGAAGGAGCTCTAGATTGGGCTCTCTGACTAGACTAGACAAGATTTCAAAATTATACTTATGATTACAAGATCATCCATGTAGGGAAAATAATACAAGAATACGTACTGATTCAAGAAGTCTGACAACCCGAGATTGATAGGTATGGATAATGCTACTAGAGATGATAGAAGAGATCCCACAACCAGGGACCTTAGGTATGAAGCAAGATATCTAGGTTACAAGAACTCCCTTCAAGGAGATGAACTAGATGCAAGGAATAACTGGAAAGGATCTCGTACTATGAGATTATAACCGAACAAGACAGAATATCGAGGATACAAGACTAGACAAGACTAGAACAAAGGACAAGACTAGAACTCGAACTCAACTTGGAGAGTACTTAGTGATCACGACTCCTTGAGCTCCCACGACTCACATTGGCAAGAGTGAGGATGTATGTGGCCAAGCCCTCCTTATATAGGTGTTCAAGGGCGGTTATGAATTGATGATGTCATCGATGATGTTATCAATCCGAAACACGGCCTTGAAATGTCAAAATCTAGCAAGTAGACATTTGATCTTAGGGTTTTCACACGTTCCAGATGCGAAGCATTGGTTTCTCCAAATTATGAACCAATCATTAGATATAGAAAGTCACATGGAATTTGAGGTTCAAGAGGGTTTCCTTTGTATCCATGACATCGCCTCCTCTCAAGCGACGAGTTCCACGAGGAGCGGCTATGTGATTGTGAAATCTTGTAGGACTTGAATCTTCATAGCTGTTGGTCTTTGTAGAGTTCTTGATATATGGTACTTGAACACGATAATGATGGATATCCATAGTGGAACTGGAAAGGGTTTGTAGTATATCTAGGTATAAAATCAAGGGCTTGAGGAAAGTAGTCTTGCCAAAATGTCAAGGGAGCACTAGATTGTGCTCTTTGACTAGACTTGACAGGATTTCGGAATACTACTTATGATTATAAGATCACCCACATAGGGAAAGTAATACAAGAATTTGTAACTGATACAAGAAGTCCCACAACCTGGGATTGATAAGTGTGGATAACTGGACTAGACAAAATACAAGGGATCCCACAACTCTGGACCATAGGTATGAAACACAATATCTAGGTTAAAAGAACTCCCTTCAGGGAGATGAATTAGATGCAAGGAATAACTGGAAAGGATCTCGTACCATGAGATTACAGCAAGAAGAATGCCCAAGATACAAGACTAGACAAGACTAGAACAAAGGACAAGACCAGAACTTGAACGGGAACTTGGAGAGTACTTGGTGATCATGACTCCTTGAGCTCCCAAGACTGGCATTGGCAAGACTGAGGATGTATGTGGCCAAGCCCTCCTTATATCGGTGTTCAAGGGCGGTTACGAATTGATGATGTTAGCAATCTGAAAGGGGACCTCGAAATGTCAAAATCAAGCAAGTAGACATTCGATCTTAGGGTTTTCACACGTTCCGGATGCAATGGATGACATTGATTTCTTGAAATTCTGAACCAATCATTAGATATAGAAAGTCCCATGGAATTTGAGGTTGAGGATGGTTTCCTGTGTCCATGACATCCATTCATTCTGTGTGTGTGTGTGTGTGTGTGTGAGAGAGAGAGAGAGAGAGAGAGAGAGAGAGAGAGAGAGAGAGAGAGAGAGAGAGAGAGAGAGAGAGAGAGAGAGAGAGAGAGAGAGAGAGAGAGAGAGAGAGAGAGAGATATTAACGTCCACGGGAGGCCGAAATCGACCTATGGGACCGATCAGGTACATCAAAACATTACATTCCACTTGGGGGGGAAGCTTTCAAGGGGCGAGAGATTCATTGTATGTCTTGACGTTCAAAATTTCAGTCATAAAAAAAAAAAAACACTCCTATGCAAGGGCCATTCTATCCCATAAAACTAAATTTATGGATATAAAAGGCCATTCTTATTTTTTTGTATTTTTCTGCTGCTCTTTCAATTGCTTACAATATCGCTATATTTGGTCTTTATACAGAGCAGGATGTATTGAGGTTTCATATCTGATCCTGTAGTAGAGATGATGATTCATTGTTGTTATTATGCTTTTCTTTTTCAGTATGGGTTGCAATTCAAGATGTGTGCTACATGGTAAAAATAGCATTGATTGATATGGGGAAGAGCAGAGAGAGGGTATAAGGGAAAGGGGGTTGGATGCGGGGAGTTGGTTGTGATGATGAATGCAATAAATCATGAAAACTTTTATGGACCATTGTGGCAGAAGCGATGAATGGAGTGATGAAGAAGTTTGCACAATACAGTGCTTGCAGTACTCATTTTCATCCTATCTATAGAGTGACACGTGGCATTGTCTCTTCCAAGCTATTTGTTGGAGGTAATATCTAGTTCATCCTCTTAAATGCATCATCAGAAAAATGTAAGAATTTACAGCTTATATATTTATATATATATAAATGTAAGAATTCACAGCTTAAACTGTTTTGTTCTGTTTTTCCAATGAGATTATTTGCATTATTAATTCAATTGTAGTATACTTGTTTCATTAATGTGCTTTTCTTTTCGTGTTGTTAACTTGCTTAGCAACTTAGGGACTGTTTCATAGGCTTGGATAGTGTTTGTTGAATCTTATTAGTTTGCACTTGATGATTAGTTCTTGTGTAAATTCAATTGTAAGTTGTATTTTTACCTTAAATTGATTCAGCTTCATCAGTAATTCCATAGAACACAGCTTATACATTAGATTATTTCTGAAATTTGATGCTAATTCATTTGTTTTCTTTCAAGTTTGGGTGTTATTGTGCAATAATAAGTTCATAAAGAGGCTTGTTTTACCTAATTAGTATTTTTTCTGTGGCTGAATTCACGTTTCGCACAAGTTTCAGTAACCTGAAGAGCCATGAGCGGTATGTAAGCAAGATGGTTCAATAAAGAGCTTCTATTTCACAGGCTAAGGGATGATAGTTTGGCTAAGGGTTGAATCTATGCTTTGCCTATGGAGAGGCTCGAGAGTGGGTGTTACAAATTGTGAAGAACTTTGTGAGCTCATGCACAATTGTGTGGCTGATTTAGAAGAGATCTAGAGGGGGCAAAGGACAAAGAGAAAAAATGAATTTCAGAATTTGAATCCATGGGAAGCTATTTCCACACTTAGCAAGTGTGAGAAATGATGACTCTAGCTGGTTTGAAAATAGCTAGAGGATGTAGAGTGAGTGTATTTGTACTAAGGAGCAGTCTCTATTTCCTTCTGGGACATGCTGAATGTATTTTACAAATTTTCAGCATCGAGACCATGAACAAGCCCATTTTCTAAATGGCGTCCCAGAATTAAACAATCTAATTTACATACACTTAAGTAATGAGAAGACTTTTGATTAAGAAAAGTTTTTTCCCCTCACTTTTTTCAGTTTTTCGAAAAAACAATGGAATCTTGCTATAAATTATAGCCATTGGCCTTGTGTCATAAGGGATTGAAAAAGATGCAATGGGGGATTAGGTTTTTCTACTTGCAAAGTGCCTCCTATTAGATATGTGAGCAACCTTCCACAAGGAAGCTCAACATGCAGAGAAAAATTCAGAGATATACAAGTCAAATCAAGGTCAAAGACAGGTTCACATTAGTGAAAAGCAGTCAAACTTGAGCAGATTTTTTATTTGCAGATTATGAAAGAGCTCAGAGAGAGCTATCTAACCATATATAATACTTAGGTAAATGCCACCACATTGGAGTAGAAAAGTGAAACCCTAATTTCTGATCAAACTATAAAATATGGTGAGAATCAGGTCAAAAGATATGAGAAGTGGCAAAATATAATTGGATTCGTTATAAAACATCATGATTCAATGTTCTAACATTGAAATAATTTAAGTAAAAAATAAAAAAAGCCACTTCCGATTTGTGCGGCAAATCCTTGAAGTGGACTTTTTTGGGGCTTTTTTGGACAACGTTTCAACTTGAGACGAATATTATGTAAAGACAAGGTCACTAACACATTATTCATCAACTTGTACCATAGCTTCTTGTATGTACCATTTCTTGGAGCACTTGAAGCAATTTTCTAAGTTCTTTTGCAATATAGAGTTTATTATTGGAGCGCTCTAGCTCCTTTGTCATATCTTGTGTCGATCCATTGTCTCTATTCTCTCTCTCTCTCTCTCTCTTTTTACTTTGTCTCTATATTGATTGTGGGCCTTAAAACTAGCGATTTGTATGAAAGCAAGTTTGTGAGAGTATACGAGAGGTAACTTGAGCACTGACTTGCTTAAGTTATAACATATTAAAGATATGGCATCAACCTCCATAGTAGAAGTAGATCGCTTCTATGGAAGCAACTTTCACATATGAGACACATCTTCTGTGCTATCTCATGATCATTGATCTAAGGGATGAAGTTGAAATCGAAGTGAAGTGGCTAGAACAAGGAGGAATTAGGTTATATACACAACAATTACACTATAATTTTACAACACTCTCAGCAAGCTCAAAGTGCTGCCTTATTCTCTTCAAATGGTGGAGCAGAGGATACTCAAGTAGGGGGGGCAACAATTCCTACAACTCGAGAAGGGACTACTTCAACCAGATGCAGCAAGTTTATCTAAAAATAGAGAAGCTTTGTTGTAAGCACTGTAGCACTATAGCACTGATGTGGTGGTCACCCAAGCTTGCACTTAATATACCACCAAATTGTGGGTCACCTGACATATCATCCCACACCTATTATAGTCGCCCTTTATAGACCTTAAGAATGATCACCCCTTCCATTTCAAGATTGGTCTCTCGGCATATGCTCTACCTTGCCAATTGATAGTTGCCCTCCTTAGGGGGCTCCCTCTCACATTGGGCCAGTCCCTTTCCAATTGTTGGTCGCCCTCCTCTTGGGGATGCCCTCGGCAAGGGCACTCCTCAAGGGGTGGCACCCACAATCCAGACAACTATAATGATGAGAGATCTAAATGGCTTAATTGAAAAAGAACACCAAGGGGGGCAAAGTGAAGAGGAGTTGATGGCGGTCCTTGTGCTACATCAAAGTGGAGGTAGCCCCACTCGTTCATTCCCATTCAAAGGATAGTTGCCCCATGCCCCATGCCCAATATGTTGGTTGCCCTGGTTGGATGGGCACCCCATTTTTGGTGGTCATCCTCTTCTCCAGTCACCCTCTTAAGATGGGTGACCCAAGTCTTCTTCTCCACTCGCCCTTGTTGGTTGGGCAACTCCCATCTAGTGGTCAACTCCAATACTCCCCCACTTTGGCTAGACGACTCCTAAGTGCTCCACTTTCCCACTTGGATTATGCCACCCATGCCCCCAAAGTTGCCTCTGGAGTCTGTCTCAAAGTCGCCCTCCTTGGCTACCACAAGGATCAAATAAAGAAAATAACAACAATTGGGCCTGTCGGCAGAGGGCAAGTCCAAAAGTGATTACCCTGAAAGGGGGTGGTGGCCCACCTGGACAACTTCCCTTGCAGGCAGCCGCCTCATGCCTGCCTATTCCGTGGTGTACAACCCATGTTAGGGGGCGCTTTTGCCCTCTTCCAAAGACTATCGAGGATCATGCAGAGCCACTCATATGGCCTTCTAATATCTATATAAGCAGTTGTTGGGCACTCATTGAGATTACGGGAGACTACTTTTCAAAATGTCCGTGCATGCATACTAGTGAGGATTACTATGGCTCTGTTTTTGGGTATGAAGAACTCTAGTATTGTGTTGTAGTACCTTACCTATCTGTTATATCTCTACAATTGGGCTACTTACACAGTGTGTGTGGGCTACTCTTGCTTTGTATCTTTGGAGTTTTGGGCTAGACTTCAGCCAAGTCGTGTAGTGAATCATGGAGGGCAAGTGTTGAGGCTACGTTTTGGATGTTTAACACTGTTTTCTTGGAACATATTGATCTGATGTTGTTTTCTTGTCTAATGTTGTTTTCTTGTTTTTGCAGTGTGCTGGACTGTCCCCTGTGTGTTTTAGCATCTGTTCTTTGTGTATTCTGTTATCTGAAGCTATACTTTGGTTTGTGAATGTGTTGAGAGTTGACAGTCACTAACCTCTTCGAGTCTGATTCATTGGTTGGTTGCTAGCTACTTGTGCTGCTTGTAGAAAGGGAGCCCTGCTCATAAGAGTGACTGGGCAGGTAACCTCAAGTGTGGGCAAGGGGCATCAGGTTAATTGGTTTGTGGCTATTTGGGTTGTGTGTCTTGCCATGTGATGAAGTGTATTTTCTATCGTTTGTGTGATGCAATTTATGCTTTTGTGAGTTGTGATATGTTTTGCAAACTCCTGTTTGACTCTCTGTTTTGCCTATACTGTCTTGAGGAGTTTGTCATTTGTGAAGTGTCTCTCTGCACAAGCATGTTACAAGGTATACTTCCCTAAGGAGAACCACCCTTGAGTAGAAGGTGTCCTCGAAGGTGTGTCTACTCCTCTTCCTAAGAATTGGTCTCGGGTCTCTCTTCTACAGTTTTTCACGCCCGATGGGACCTGTGCATGCTGTGTGCGAGGCACCTTTTGGAAGTAAGATTTTTTCTTCTTTTCTACTTTTCCTCTACCTTTGAGCCTTATTAGGCTTCTACCTAGCATTGGGCAAGTAGGTACACCATCCATACCGAGCTCTTCGTCTTCCCAAGAATCCCATAAAGACTTATGATGGGAAAAGATCATCTCATCACCCTTCTCGATGACCAATCACCCCTATACCCTTAACCCTTTCTATTGATTTTTCTCAAGAATTAGCTCCGACACCTCCTTCTAAATAGAAGTCTACGAGAGCACTGGAATCCACCTTTGACACTTCTGATGATAACCTATTACCAATGAAGGACCTTATGTATTAGTTATCAAGGTTAAACATTAAATTTCCTACTTTCAAGGGTCTAGTACCGGAGAACTCGGACGACCACATAAGGAGATTTAATTCCTTATGTCGAGGACAAGGATTGCAAAATTGAGAGGACTCCATGTTGGCCCTGTTACCATCTACTCTTGATGGGCTTGCATACAAGTGGTATAGTCAACATGCAGTAGGCCACCTCGCCACATGGGAAGCTTTGAAGACTGCCTTCTGTCAGATGTTTTGGCCTAGCAACTTATTAGAAGAGATTTGGACCAACTCTTGAACCTAAGGCTCTAACTAGGTGAATCGTTTAACTTTACACGCGTGCAAAAGCTCTTCTTCCTCAATTGCCACATGCCCCAAGCAACATTTTGGTAAAAAATGGGTTGAGAAGACCTTGTCAAAGAACTCTCAATAGAAGCTGCAAGAGTCTCGTACGTAGAAGAGGCAAGCTGATGGCCTACTAGTGCAACTTCGATCGGAAGTGGAGGAGTTACGGATTGCTCGTGAGATTTGTAGGCAAGTACGGTGTACGATATGCAATAATAGTGTTCATTCTAACTAGGACTTTCCAATACGGATTGCTCGTGAGATTTGTAGGCAAGTACGGTGTACGATATGCAATAACAGTGTTCATTCTAACTAGGACTTTCCAAACAAGGTGACCTGCCAATTTTTTGGTAAAAATGGTCATAAGGCTTGGGATTGCTACTTCCTCAAGGGCACTCAACAAAGAGGCGGTTCTAAGGTCCCCGTCACTTTCTATGCTTGTACATTGAATTCTCAAAACAGGGACCTCTCATGTGCTATCGATGTGGTGAGTGTGGGCATATTCAAAGTAAGTGCTCTCTACCTAAGGGTGCACCATCGTGTCAATATTTCCCGGATGCCAAAGATTACTATACAAGAGAATGCCCATGTGACCACCCCGCTCCAATTCACATGATATCAGGTTCCCCGTAGGAAGAAGGTATGACTCCACATTCATTGGCTGTTACATCCTCTACGGCACCTATGATGACTAGGGCAAGGCAAGAAGTGCAACGAAGACTGAAGAAGAAAGAAGATGGGAAGTAGGGTAAATCGAGAGAGAACAAAGCCATAGAAGAAGTCTATGAGAGATGAGGGACACATTAAGGGATCAACCGGCTCACCCTGAACCAAGTGCAAATGTTGTAGACATTGAGAAATTCTGAAGGAAACTCATCATAAGGTCAGTCTATATCAACTTATTAAGATGGATGCTAAGGTAAGAAGCGACTTACTCAAGGTCATACACTCTACCTACCTAAGCCTGCCACCAAATGTAGATGGGAACATGGTAGACTTCCACCCTGCTCCATTAGAAGATTATTAGAGTGTAGATAGGAACATGGTGTGCTGATTAATTCACTTCCTATCTCATATCGATCTTTCATAACCACTCTTACCCTTACCAAAAGAGATAGAGTGGTTACATTTGAAGAAAGAAGTTAGAACATCTCATGACCGATAACTCTAGCAACACATGCAATAAGAAGTGTCCAATGATCAATGATCAATCATCAATGTCACATGTATGAATCACCAATGACCATAATGCTCATGAGTCATGACTCAAGTCTCACTAGTCACTACTCATCATGAGACGTACAATTATCCTCTTCACTAGAGGACATGATAGAAACATTTTCGTAATCTCCATCTCTAATAATATTGCCATCATCATCATAAGATGGCTCTCTAGGTTTGATGGCCTCATTTTCTTCCTCCATGGCCGATAGAGATGATCTACTACCGGATCCTCTTCGTGAATATGCAATAGTGGAAGTCGAATGCCCATGCCTTTGTTGATTTCGTGATGCACGAATTCTGACCGTTGAGTGAGATCACGTACGATTCACTCTCCGGTCACTCTCCTCAAGATCTAAATATAAATCACGGAAAATTTGTTCTTCTTCTACATCTCTCTTTTTGAATGCTTTTAAGTGTCTCAAGTGAGAGCTTGAGACTACCCACATTCACCTATTCAAAAGCAAACAAAAAACACAAAAATAATGATTAATAACATGTGATATGTCCATTGTCATATCAAGATTCAAGCCATGAACATAAACTAAGAAACACTAAAATTGAAAATTAGTATGTAGTATGTACTAATGGATTGTGATTCTTAGTACTTAGTACTTACTTGACATGCCATAGGCATTTGATGTATGGTCCGTAACATGCGTAAATTAGAGCGACAACATATAAGTCTCGCTAATTGTTTTGTGATGAGTTTGTTGCGTATTTTGGTATGGATGAGAGAATAGGAAGACCAATTCCTCTCACATGTTCGAGAAGAGAAATCTCACAACAAAAAATACAACAAAAGAAAACAAATAAGTACAAAAAACCATCAAAATGATTTATCATTTTACATGTTAGAATTTTGAAATTTGAACATGCTGCATACCTATGCAAGAATTCGCATAGCTATCCTTTGGAGTAGAGGCATTTGATAACCAAAACTCTCCCACCAAAAAAGAGGCTTCACTAGTGAATCCCTCTTCCAAACAATGGGTGAGGCTAATGCAATCACTCTTTGATCATTATAATTTATGAATTCTTGCAAAAAAGTAGCATGCTGCTCACAAGATAGAATTTTTGGAAGATAGGTATCTCTATCTTCCAAAAGTGTGGTGTCCATGAATAATGAAGCCTCTTTAAAGGCCGGGTGCAAGAGGGCAGCAACACCATGAATAGGCCTCTTCATCCACTTCCATCTCTTCTCCATCAAATAGAGTAATCATCTCTTTTGGTGTGCTATCAAGAATATCACTACATGAAGAGCCATAAAAACATAAAGATTGATTAGAATTTAGTATGAATTTTGAAATGGGAATTTAAAGGCTAACTCAAGAGTCAACTCATAAATACTTAGAATCTAATAAGGAATACGAATTTATAAAATTACCAAGAAAGATCACATGGTTCATCAAGAGTGGTGCACTTCTTTATTTCCTCAATCGCCTCTTTCATAAAATGATAGAGAACACCTATTGTGGCATCCTCCATGTCCGTCATTGCAAAGGTAAAATTGCAGCAATAAAACCATAGTCATTTTTCCAAAATGACTCCCTCAAGCATAACCTTTGGATAGACTTTGCCTCTTGTTGTTGTGCAATAGGCTCTCTGTCCATCCATTCTTTAAACTCCTTTGAGACTACTATCTTTTGAAACTTATTTTGAACCTGATAAAGACGGTCCAAAAGTATCCACATAGCCGCAAACCGTGTTTTTGATGGCTTTCTCAACTCCTTATCCGAATATGACCGAAAAATAGCAAGAACCCTCACCTTGGAGTTGATAAAGTCAACTATGGATGTAGCTTCTGAAATAATGCTCTTGATCCATTCCAACTTGCCAATGTCTTCCATAAGAAGATCAATGCAATGAGAAGCACACGGGCTCCATACTATGGATGGAAACTACTCTTAACTTTCTTCCCATAGATACACAATTTGAAGCATTATCGGTCACCACTTGAATGACATTTTGAGGGCCAACCTATGGGAAAAAAAAAAATCATGTTAACAAGTTAGTCAAGACTAAAGTCACATATTACACGTGTGCACACACACACATACACACCAAAAACCAAAAAAAAAAAAAAAGAAAAAAAAAGAAGAATCATTTTTCTGAATTTTAATGAATAAAATAAAAAAATCAAATTACCTCAAGTATGGCATGACGAATATGTGAATAAATGAAGCTACTGGTCACCTTCTTTCCCTTTACTCCCACATCCACCGCTCGTAAGAAATAATTACCAAGAGGACAAGATACAAGAATGTTAATAATCCCTCTTTTTTTACAATCACTCCATCCATCAAAGAGAATAGAGGATCCGTATTTAATCCAACTGGCACGCACGGGTTCTAAGGATTTATCAATCCTTTCTTTCTCCGCATCTAATTTCTTTGTTCTCATATCATTGTATGAAACTCCATACCAACCCTCACATGGGCCTAGATTAGCTATTGCTTTCACCATGCATTTCCATCGATCCAACCGAAGCACATTAAATGAAAGATTGCATTCAACGAAGGTTCGTGCAATTTCAATTTCAGCAAGCCCTTGTCTTTCTCTAAGAAAAGTTATAGTGTCGGATACACCACCGATGCTTGTGCAAGAGTAGGTTGTCGTGAGCTTGTGCTAGTGCCCATTCCCTTAGCTTTCTTGGACACATCCACTTCATCATGCTCACATGAACTCATTGTGGGTGCCACCGACACCAATAGAAATAGATGGACAATTACCTCTTTCCGAGTCGACACAATATGATGAAACCACTTCATTTTCAGCAAAAGATCCCTTTCTCCTCTTTAATGGAAGGTACTTGCGGTGACATTCTCCATAGATATTATCGGGGATTTTGGTGCATGGAGCACACTCTCCTCCCAATTTGCAAAGGTGGATAAGAAGGCATGTGACACTAGATGTTTGAATCCTCCCACACTATTTGCAATGCCAACGACATATATTTGATTTTTCTTTCACTCTCTCATAGGCAACACAATGCTTATCGAAAGCTTCATGAAGAGGAGCCATTGATGAGGTGGAGCAACAAATGGGGGCGTTGAAATTGGTTATGGATGTTAATGGGCCATGGAAAACAAGAGGGCAAAGCTCTCTTGTCTTGTGAGTGTCCACAAGTTAGAATGGCTGCCTAATAGAGGCTAGAGCTTGGAGAGTTGGCTGCTGAAATTGAACAGGCGCCGAAATCGCTAAGGAAGCTAACAATGTGCACGTTCGATAATTTTTAAGTTCATAAAAAAACCCCAATTTTTCTCGAGCGCGTTCGACAATTTCTTGACCTTACGAATCGTACGGGGCTGAACTAGATGGGACGGGACGGGCCGGGTCGTAAGAAATTACTCCTACGACGTACGAGTGCAACCATGATCTCATCAGTCACAAATCAACACACATGTTGGGGGACACAATGTATGCTCTCTTGCGAAGTCTGAGAGGGGGTCTCCACCAGATGACAAGGTGCGGTGAAGTGAGTGGCAATCTCCCCCATCTCAGCAGGCTCCGTAGTCATGAAGCCATCGGTCTGGCAGATCTGCTTCTCGCGTGCCGCAGTTTGAATGCGGAGAAGAACTTGCTAGAAACATGATCACCAATCTGAGTCCAGCGAGAAGCCTGCCAATGGTGGAAGAAGGAAGGTCGCCGATCCTTGACCTATCGAAGCTCTTACTTAGCTTGGGCAAGCTGGGAGCCAGTCCACTCGCAATCAGGGAGGTGCTCAAGAATACGCTAATCCTCTGTGAAGTCAGCACGCATCCTCTAGGAGATGAGCAAGCCGCAAGGCGCTCACCTTGTGCAAAAAATAGCTAATTAGCTGAAGGCCTAAAGTGAGGGATTGAGCCCTAGAGCCCTCCTCCCACGACAATTGGCACCAATTCGCTGCAATCTAGTCAGCCAAGCTCTCATCAAGCTGTATATGCTCAGGAATGCAAAGAACCCGGGAGGTCTGAGTAGCCTCCTCCCCAAAGATGACAACCACAGAGGCATGATCAGACATGCAGGATCCCGCCACAATACTGGTCATACCACCACAGTCAGCCAGTACATCACTCACATAAATGCGATCAATCCTAGAAAGATTCATCCCACCAATCCATGTGTCCGAGCGTGAGAAGAGGAGACTGCCTCTCTCTCTCTCTCTCTCTCTCTAGCAAAGCCCTCCGTGTGCCATACATCATGCAGCCTCAACATCAGACATAATCTCTCCCATGTAGCGAGCTCAGATCCATCCATAGTGATCTGGCTGCCACCCTGATGATCCACAAGTGCCTCAATCATGTTGAAGTCACCCGTAACACACCAAGCATCATCACTAGGCACTGCATTGGTAATCTCATAACAGAAAGCAACACGTGCACTCTCATGGTTTGGGGCATAAATATTCAGGAAGCCATATTTGAGGCCCTCCCGTTGCAAGATCAACCAAATGGCCTTGTCAGGGGCAATCTCCCCAACCGAAATACGTACACCACCTTGGGACCTATTGGGTCTGCATGGTGCAGAGTTTACCTCTGCTGACTGCCAAAATTTCACTATCTGGAATGTCGTCCTCAATCCCATGGCCATTTGGAGCATGGTGCCTTATCCAAGAGAGGTGATCGGCAACGACATGTTGTCGGCCGCTTCTTTGTATTATTTCGAAACAACCCCCTGAAATAGGAGAGGCCACCTCTACACCTTGCCTACTACCAATGGTTTGTTCTGAAGGTATTTTAGGGCCTGGTGATTTGTAATGACTATGAAGGAAGTCCTAAGAGCAAGGCCTCTCTTTCAATCGCACTGAATTTCTTTTCGTCCTGACAGAGGAGTCTGGTAAGGTGATGTTTAGGTTGGTCCGGTTTGTGCTCTGGACTTGGCTGTGTGAGGAAAGTGCCTACTGTAGTGAGACTGGCATCTCCGCTGCAAACAATCAATCCCCCTGCAAACCCTAACCAGCCTCATGAATTGTTACCAGTTTATTACTCTCATATCCAGTGTCCACCAAACGTTACATTCGTAGGAAACGAGCCAATTTTCATCCTAGCAATGTCAGTTTTTCTGGGCATGGCCATTTATTGCACATCACAGAACTTTGTATTTTATTGGATTTGTATTTGGGTCTTTGTGGTTGTACAATGGTTTCTTCTTTTGGAAACAGCACAAAACATGAATAAAGAAGAGATGCAAAAATTACAAAGCCTCATAGAAAGGGGAAGAGGTACCCCATCATTAGGGCTTATACAGGACACAACTATAACCACTCTAATGGGGGCAGTACGTAGCTAAGAGCCTACCTCTCCAATGACTATACTTGAGGACTCCAACATATTTCCCTTTGGAGAACATGGGGGCAACACTGACAGCAAGTAATTGATATCTGTGTCTTCGCCTTGACAAAGGGCTTCATTTCTCTGATACTGTAAAAGGCATTTTTCATATCATTTGTCTGACATAAGTTACCATATCCTCAAAAAGTGTGCAATGTATGTGTGCGTCTTTAGGCAAGTAAAGGATCATGAATGATATTTTTTTGACCTGAATGAAATGCAGGTCTTTCGTTCAATACAGAAGAAGATTCATTGCGGCAAGCATTTTCCGCACATGGAGATGTTCAAGATGGTTTGTTAAAGTTTCATTATTGTTTGTATTTGCATGGGAAGGCTCTCATTCTCTTTCCATGCTTCAGTGAGAATTATTCTTGATCGAGAAACTGGTAGATCTCGTGGTTTTGGGTTTGTCACTTTTGGTTCCGAGGCTGATGCTGAAGCTGCTCTTCAAGGAATGGATGGAAAGGTATTTGTTCTGATGGGCTAGATGGCATCTTTCACATTATTCGAATGCAACATCTCAATGATATGTTCTGCTTGCAGGTTCTGGATGGTCGTGCTCTTAGAGTTGATTATGCATCTGCTGCACCTTCTCCGAGGGTTGGTGGTGGTTTTGGGGCCGGTGGGTTTGGAAGTGATGGGACAACATTTAGAAGCACGTCAGTTGGTTATGGAAGTAGAGCCAATAATGAAACTAGCAATGCTGGTTTTCTGAATGATGCCAACAGATTTAATAGTGATGTTAGTCCTAATTTTGTTTCTGGTGGTATGGATGGCACTGACCCCAACATTAATGAGAAACCTTGAATCAAATGTTCTTTATTAGATTGATGCTTTTTGATGGTCTCCTCAATTTTAGCATCTAGAAGCAGGCCATACCATTGATAATTAACTTTAAAGAGAGATGTTCAATCAAATGTTCCACATTAGATTGATGCTTCTTAGTGGTCTAATCAGTTTTAGTCTCTAGAAATAGTGCCGTGAAGCTGCTCTCTCTACGGTCTCAATACCATGTAAGATTTTGGTGTGTTATTTTTGTGGGTTAAATTATTTTTGTCCTTCTAGTGAAACGTGTGAAATCGTTGACTCTCTATTTCTAGTGACCATTCACACTAAGATATGTGATGCATGATCATTGATTGCTGCAAATGCTAATACGTCAACTCCAGTGAATATGTATTTTGAATTTCGGGAGGGGAGAGAGAGAGAGAGAGAGAGAGAGAGAGAGAGAGAGAGAGAGAGAGAGAGAGAGAGAGAGAGAGAGAGAGAGAGAGAGAGAGAGAGAGAGAGAGAGAGAGAGAGAGAGAGAGAGAGAGAGAAGGATTATTACTACCACATGAGAGATGAATCTTCTCCCAACCCAATGCATGTTTGTATAGATCTCTCCAAGGATTTACCAATTTAAGCAAGTTGATACTATGTTGTTAAGTGGTAGGAAGGTGAGCATGCATCATCAAGTGTCACCCATGTAACCATAGGTAACTAACTGCATGTGTTGTAGGTGTCCAAATTAACTAGAGTTAGATTCATCTAGAAGGTTGGAATTAAGTTTGAGTAAAATATACTATACCTCCCTTCTCCTTGCAAGAGTTCAACCTAAGGCCTCCCATTAGAAGGCTCAAACACCTTAACCACTAAGCCACACCACATTATTTTTAAGGATGCATGAACTTATTGTTATATCCAACAATAGGAATTTAGGGCAACATAAGATCAACCAATTGATGTCAGATTTCAATGCTCACTCTTACTTCATAGCATTCTTTCCCTCTTGGAAAACATTTTCATCCTCCAATAGAGTGCTATAAACAACAATATACACTTGAGTCCATGATCCAAACGATATGGAGAATGTTTTCATCTTTGTGATGGGATTCTTCTCTTATTCAAAGTGAAAATAGGGGAATCTACTTTGATTTGAACTTACTCATTTTGAGACACTATTTGATTCTTACCCAAATGAGTCGAAAACTCTACTTGACTTTGCGATTGATAAGTTGAATTAGGTGGAAAGTATGGATAGAATGACAAGGATGGACAAAAAACATCCCTATGCAATTTACTATTTTTATAATGTGCTAACTAGGCACTAACATGTGAAGTGGATGTATTCAAAATATCCCTAGCAGAAATGATATGTTGGTCCATTTTTGGGCACTAATAGTGCATGGACCTAGCAAAATGGATGGGTTTTGTGACTTTCTAAAGAATTTGAGAACTTTCTTCAAATTCACTTGAATTTGGTTTGGAAAATAAAATGTAACTTAGGTTGACCAAAATATCTAACTCATATGTTTCTACCATGGTCTATCTTTAACCAATATTTATTGAACTTTTACGCGAGTGGAGGATTATTGTGTCCAAGTAGGATTTAAAGTCTTGAGTACATTATAGGAGAAAGTGTCCTTTCACCTTTAGCCAACCTTTGATTCAACCAAAGAAAATCTTAAATGTTTTTTTTTTGACTCAGGACACTTTTGTTAAACTTATTTGGAATTGTTAAATCAATTGTCAATTCCTTACTCTTTTCTCTCCAAGATTTTACTCAGCTCTTATAGAGAACCAGAAAATCCTTTTTTAATCCATCATTGTAGTTTGCAGTAAGCACTTGCTTGAAGCAAACTCAAATGAATGATACAATTTAGACTCGATATTAAAAAAAAATGTTCAAAGATTGAATATGTTCTACATATAACATCTACCAATGATATTTAAGTCAGTTATCTATTACAATTGGCTTAAATTGACCTTGGCAAAAAATGTTAGATACTTTATCAAAGTCAAGTCTTAAGGTTTGAGAAGCAGAAAGGAAGAGTCAAAACTCTGTGTAACCGGTTCAAACTTGTACGATATTTCAATGCATAACTTTGAGCCAAGGGACTGGTTTCAAAGAGTTGTATTCTCAATGGGGTGCTTTTGATTTGGATGAAATTAGTCTAACTAAACTTGATTGAAGGTATCTTTTTAAGTTCTCAATTTAGAAATCCATGTAGCATTTCCGACACAAACATGGGTGGGTGGGTGCTATTGTGTAGCTTCATGGGCTTGCTATCTCCTTCACTAAGGGTATGTTCTCACATCATTGGGATGCGTAAATAACCTCCTTTTTAGTAGATGAACCCCTTTACAATCGAAAGATATGGCTGCATGCATGAACCAAGGAAATATTGTGAACTTCTCTTCTTTGGGAAGAAGAAATATACACAAATAGATCAATCGGATGGAAACTCTTTGTTGTTCTAGACAAGGGTACGCACCACATCAAGAAGTTCATTGTCAATCCATGGAAGAAGTAGGATGATATGAAGTTTGTGAATGAGTGAAGTGCATGAAGGTGAAAGTGAGAAGCACACAAGTGCACACACACACACACACACACATACACACACACACATACACACACACACACACCGTAGAGACAAGAGAGACACAATGGAAGGTGAGAATCACTCTTGTATTTCTCAAGAATAACTCTTACCAAACTAGATCACACTAACTATCCTCAAACAACCTAAATGAACTCTCTAGCTCTTTTTATAGTTTTTAGACTAGTTTTGGTTGGTTTCGAACCTGGTGTCCCACCTAGTTAGAAAAAAGGTTCTAAATGTCATTTGGAGGTCCAAATCAAGTCTAAAAATGATAGAAATTGGTATGAACATTCTACCTAAGCTCCTCAAGCTCAAGGACTCCTCAGCTTGCAGAAAATGGAGCAATTTGATGAAAAAATGGGTTTTCTATAATACATATGTTACATGAGTGATGAAAATCAATGTTAAGGTTTTGAACAAAGTATACTCAAACATATTTCTTTGAAAATTAATGTGTCTCCCCCCACACACCTTCTTACATTTCCCTTTCACATACTGCCTTTGCACCATTGCTTGTGGCCACTACTAGTTGCACTGCCAACACCCCCCTCCCTCTCACGTTTGTTGTCCACAACAGATTTTGGTTGTAGGGTTTTGGTGATGTACATCTGAAAGAGATCATGGATGAGTGTTTGTTCGGTGATGTGGAGACCTCATGCTAAATCAACTTCTAGTTTTTTCGAGTCGACTGCTTGAGGTTCATCTTGGGGTGGGAGTCTACAATGCATGGAATACATCAGGTATTCACAAGAAAAGAGTTGCAACAAGTGGGTCAACCTATTGACGAACACTTTTGAGTGGTACTCCCAAAAAATCGTAGTAAACATCTCTTCAAAGGGTAATTTAAAACATGCTGGTAAGTAATTAATCCTACAATGTCACGTATAGAAGACCCTACGCGACGGTGTTGTACTCATATCGTAGACTAGATCACCATTACCATGATCAAAACCTAGGGTGGACACATGTGGAGGTTTGATGCATCTGAAGATTCTAAATGTGGTTTGCATCAGGTAAAAAATCTTTATGGTCATCTGTGTAGAAACATCTGTCATGTGGTGAAGCTGGGGGAGCCAGTGCCATATGGTTACCATCATATACCCAACTATGGGGGGAACCACATGGTGGTGTGAAATATGGATAATTTAGCCAATCTTGGCATTGCTTCTTATTCTGTAGTTCAATGGCAAGTGAAGTCCATGAACCACGACGAGGGGCAAGGCCATAACATGGATTGTACTTTAGGTGCAATGGGGTCTTTTTCCACGTATACATAATCTTAGGGTATTCCTATAGTAGTTCCTTTTGCCAATTGGGTTGGAAAATTTTATATTTCTGTGCATCGAGAGGTAGATCAGTAGGTTCAAACTGAGTGGCATGTGTGGGTTTCTTTCCCATGACTTTCTTGATCGCAAGATTATACTCAGATATGTAGATAAAGGATGGCTTATACTTGAGTTCATTAATAGAGATGTACCTGCATGACACCAAGTTTGCAAAGTACAGAGATTGAAGAATCTTTTCTTGGATAACTTCCATAGCCTGTAATTGAGTTTTGACACATGCCGAATGAGTCTTCCCCAATTCTTCGGGCTTCATCCATGGCAGTGTGGGGAGTTCAAATATGTCTTGACCTTCCCGAGTCACATGTCCACTAGGGGCAGGCTGGGGTTCATATTCCTCTTCAAAAAGTAACCTCCGCCGAGATCATGATTGTTTCTTTAACAACCAATATTTCTAGTGGTGAATCCGGTCTAGGTATCTCTGATGGATGTGGTATTTGAGCTTAGAGTTCTAGCACATGCACCCATAATATAGTCAATTCCTCCAAGATTTTCGATGGCATGACTTCTTGGATGGTAGGTGGCTGAACAAGTGCTTGCAGTCATAGAGTTTCACTCTCACTTTTAACTGTCTGATATTCCTCTGTGAGTTTGCCATAGTCTTCCAGTGGGTGTGCATGGTCTTCTAGCAACAACTACATAGTTTCTGATGAGATAGCCTTGAAGCAACTTGGACTTATTGGTTTGTTGGGTTTGTCCAAGGTGGCTTCAAGATTTTCTCTATTTTGTTCTTGAAGGCATTGATTCTCCTCTTTAGCCCCTGTGAGATGACATCATAAGAGTCCCATGTTGCATGTTAGAGTTGCATTTGTGACAATCTGGACTCATAAATATTCTTCCGCCTTAGTGATAGCTTCTTTGCTTTTCTGCTCCAACTCCAAGTCCATTGGATTATAGGCATCTCAAAGTTCTTGATGACATGTGTTTAGAGATGCATTGAGGTTCACCTGAAGTTGAGTAGTTTTCTATTGTAGATCCTGGTACTGATGTTCCAACAATACGAATTCCTTATGAACCTGATGCATGCATGCAAACATTTGATGGAATGCATTATCTACACTAGATGATGAAAATAGGGATGATGTGCTCAAGAATGATTGTTGTGCGGTATGTAATGCAGGGGGAATAGGGATGGGGTGAGGGAATGCAGATGCTATAGTGATAGGGGAAAAGTGTGTAGATGTGAGTGGGTGGAATGTGGAAGTAGAAGTGAGTGGAGGTGCGGTGGGTGGTCAAATATCCATATCGCTAGATATGTGATCTAATGAACTAATAGTTAATAGTGGAGTGATTGTGAGTGAGTATCTAGGTGTAAATACAAGGTTGACAAATGTGGACAAATATGTTACATGAGAGCATTCAAAAATTGATTGATGCATAGGAGAGGTTGGCGGTATTGTACTGGGACTAGGGGGTGTCACTGGTGAAAAAGTAACAGGGCTTTGTAATGGGAAGAGAGGTTGTTGAGAAAAGAGCTTTGATGAAATGGAAGGGGCGAGGAAAGGGTTGGGAGGGATTGGGGGAAATATTGATGTGGGAAAGGTGTTGTAGGGTAAGGTGGAAGGAGTGGAGATAGGCTTCACTAGGGCCTGTGCTATGGCACTCAAGATGGGTTGATCAAAGGAGGATGTGCTAGAATACACAGGGGGATTGAATGTACAGGTGACTAGAGTGTTCCTTTGGGTGTCAAGGCAAGGTCCACAGTTGTGGGGGGTATGAATGTTGATGGATGTGGAGGAGAATCGATGATAATGGATTCATCGTGGGGTGGCATATCGATAACTATTCTGGCTTCTCTTTGATTGGATGGCCATACTTCGATAGGTACATGTATGTATTTACGGGGCCTGGACATCCAATGGACGTGTTGGGGATCAAACTATGGTAGGGGCTTCCGTTTGAGGAAATTTAGCACTTCTAGAGTGCCTATTGCCTGGACTAATTCATTGAATGCATTCACAAAAGAAGCTTCGAAACCACCACCTGCCAATTCTTGTTGTATGATTTCTTTACTTTGTTGTTATGTGACTCAATGGCTTGCCCACACAACTTGCATATTTCTATATAGCTTTTGGATAGCAATTGTATTGGCACTTGCATCTGAAGTGTCCTCCTCCTTGGTGCTTGTGTCTCCATGACCTTCAGTTTGCTACTCGTGTTGTCCTTGGTGATCGTCCTCTTACAAATCTTGACTCTACTAACTATCTTCTTCATCATCATCTTCCTCAGTAATTGTTTTCTCTTCTTCATCTGAACTGGATACCATTTGAGTGTCCTCATGTTTGGGTGGGGAGCTAGGATAGCTCGGGCTTTCATATTCCTATGAGAAAAATTGCACCCGAGAGAACTGAAATTTGGTTGACCAGGCATCTTGCATCTCAACGTTGAAGCTCATATTAAGTGGTTCCGTTTCAAGGTTTGCTATAGGGAAGGCAAATGCTTCAAGACCAATAGTGGTTGCAACTTCCCTTCCTATTGTAGCTGGAGTGGCTGTAGGTGTCATCGTAGTGGCTTGAAAGGGTATGGCCATACTAACAGTTTTGTCTGATATGATTGGTCAAGACAGACAGATTCGAATAAGAGTACTGGCAACGGAGGTTCTGTGATGGTTGAGGGGAAGGTGATGTGGGTACCTATAGACATGGTATGGTTCCCCTCATTCATTTGACTCTTCTTGACTTTGGTGTTTTACGAGACTTCTTAGCGCCTTTGAATTTTTTCAATTTTGCACTCGACACAGCTCTCTCAATCGGGATGCCATAAGCTAAAAACATGTACACAATTCTAGTGATTGCACAACAACTGTGAATGAATCTCTTCCTAATCCATCTTTGGTTGGCCAAATACAACTGTTCGTGAATCCAACTAGCGAGATCAATAGTCTGTGGTCCCGTATTTGCAAGATATAATCCAAACCAGGTACATTTTTGAGGCAATGTGAAATGATCTTGTGATGGGAAGGCAAAATGTTGCATGCAAAATCATAGCATCTTGGATAATTAAGGAGGAATGGCGGAGATATCAGCCCACTTCAAAACTTCGTCTTTTTTCATTGGTTTAGGTATCATTCTTTCCCTTTCTATGGGTGTATGTGTTCCACGAATCTTCAATGTAGCTCTTATGAGGTCAAGGTAAAACTTTTTGAACGGTGGGTTTGTGACTAATGATGGCAAGATGAATGTGCCTTGAAGCTCCTTTCTTACGGAGGGTTGTAAGTTGGTGAGTAGATAATAACAACGATAAAAGTGGGGTTTGGGAAAGGGGTTCTAAAATATTCAGTGAATCTTTCCCTTGCCCAAATTGGTCTCAATTCCTCTGAATATTGAAGAGCTTCAAAATCCCATGAGAAGAGTTGCTACCTTCCCCATATGTCACCATTAAAGCACAAGGTGGCATTGTAGATGTGTGTTGCATTAGCTAGAGGTCCTCCTAATCCTTGAAACCAATGTGACTTATTGTGTATTTTTTCTATCCTTCCTATGGGAGGATCATCGATAGGCATTGGTCCCATGAAGTTCTGAAAAGTTGGAGGCCGCATTGAGGGGTGGGACTCTACCAAGGGATTCTCGAAATTCTCTACTGGCATGCTAGCACCAGCACCAGAAGTTCCTTTGGCTTGCATTGTGATGCTAAGTGTTTGTGTAAGAGATCTGCTATAAAGGGATAACACATTAGTATGGAAATTAATTATGATCCCAATAAAGTGAGACCGTAATCCCTTTCCATAACTGATGTGTAGCCCGTGTAACCCTGTGTGGGGTGGTTGTGTTATGATCTCTCAGTAACTAATGAAGGTCTCTAGAATTCCTACATGGTCTGAATAATGCATACATATCTTTTCAAGAGAGATGTCATTACAATGATAAGAGATACATATCTTTTCAAGAGAGATGTCATTACAATGATAAGAGAGTTAGTGATCATTATTTTTTACAAGGATTAAGGATCAAGGAGTGTTTACAATGATGAAAGTTAGAATAAGGAGGTTTTATATTATACAATGGGGTGTAAGGAGGGTTTTGGGGGCTTTTGGCACCCACTTTTTAAGGGTTGGTGAAGGGTCACGATTGCTTCGGTGATATACAAGGGATGGATTTGGAGGTGATGAGTTTGTGAGTTGAGTGGCATTGGAGGAGTAGCTATTACTATGAGATAGGCTTTGGGTATTCAAACTTGAGTGGTATTGGGCTTGGCTATTAGATACTTCTTTCGTACCCAAACTTGTCGAATTCTCGTTGATGGAGAATGTCTAGGTGTTGTGGAATGTTGAGGTTGATTCGACTTTGACTTAACTTCTTGTTCTACAGTACTAGAGATGATTGGTGCTTTTTGACCTTTTGATACCCATACTTGCTTTGTACATGTTGCTTTGGTATGCCTATGCTGCTTCCACGGGGTAGTATGGGGAGGTTTTCATCAGTTGGTGTTTCCAATTCGTGGTTGCATTTTTTGTGGTGGTGGGTAGAGGTTGGGTTGGCACTCTACTTTGGAAAAGAAGGGAGGTCCAACACTTGCATAACTTTCCCATCAGAAGGTGAGGTATGCTACACAACAGATCTAGGCAGGCATGCAAGAAGTGTGGAGGGAGCACTCAAGGAGACTATGGTGCCCATTTGTTTGCTGAGAGTTCCCATTTGGCTACTGATGGTGCCCATCTGACCAAGGGTAGTCGTTGGAGTAGGGATTTGTCCAAAAATCTTTTGGTCCTCCTTCACATTTATTATGTATGGGCTATGGCTACTGTCCTCTAATTGGGCATGGTTAGGAAACTCAAGGAGCATTACTCGCTGTTGGCCTGCTACCCTAAGTTGAAGAGAGCATTTTCTCAGGTTCAAGTCCACTGAGTGATCATACAACCAATCTTGTCCAAGGATTAATGGTTCTATCAGGTCATCATCATAACAGACTAGGAGCTTCACCATCAAGGTTACATCTTCTATGAGGATAGGAAGATCCACCTCACCCATGCAAGGGGTTTCCATGCCTCCCTAATCACACTAGTTACAACTCTTGAATCAATCAGTGCCCTAATCTCCTTGAACATACTATCTTGCCCTAACCTAAACGTACTGAATGGTCTTCTATATGCTATGTTAGGATTCACCGTAAGAATTTTTTGGCACACTACCATTGGATATTTGGGGGCTTCTCTATCGGTACAAGAGATTACTTAGAGGCCTTTTAATTGATTATAGCTTTCTCATCCTAGTCCTTGTCTTCGTAGTTTCATATGTTTAATGTGTTCTAAGGCCTCTGCTTGAGCTTCTTCTCTGATTCTCTTCTCTTCATCTTTGCATTTCTTTGCCAATGTGAGTCATCTAAGCATATCCTCAATCAGAGGTTCTTGGTAAAGCTTGACTCTACAACCACTAATGCAGTTAGGCATAATCTCTCCTTCTAATGTAGCTAATTGTAGAGCCCCGTTTGTTGAAAACTTGTTTATAATGGTAGGTCCATAACCTCATTTCTCTAGCTTTCGTGCATGTTGCTTTAGTCCATAGGTTAAGACTAAATCTCCCTCTTTCAAGCCTTTGTCTTTGACATGTGCATCAAAATATGCTTTTTATTGCTTCTTTGCTGCATATATGCATGCTACTGCTCTCAACCTATTCTCTTCTAATTGTTCCAAGTGCATGAACCTTGATCATAACTCATAGCTAGTCCATTGATGCTCTTGTGCAACCTTAAGTGTGGGTATCAAAAAATCCAAGGGAAGCACTGCATTTTGACTAAAAACCATCTGAAAGTGTAATACCTCATAAAGACATTCTCAAATAAGAATTTTTCACTCATGTGTGCATCATTCTTTTTGGTAGCCTTAGCCTCTACCCATTTGGTTAGATAATCTATGGCGACTATGATGTATTCAACATGAGTGCCTTTAGTAGGGGGTTAATGGGTCCAACAAAATCTATACCCCACTTAGAGGAAACATGTCCGCTCATCATGGGTTTCAGTGGCATTCATCTCTGTGAGTAGGAAACTAAGATCTTTGGCATACATCACATCTCTTGACATATGTATGTGCATCCATACGAAGAGTGGGCCACCATAGTCCTGAGAAGAGTATGGCCTTGATTATCTGATCAGGGCCAAAATGACCTCTTCTAACACCCTGGTGTGTAGTTTCTAATATGCACAAGTGGTCGCTCTCATGAACACATTGTCTCAAGTATCCATCTCTTCCTTGTTTGTACAGATTATCGCCAATAAATATGTAGTCTTGAGCTTCTTGCTCTAGAATTCTTTGTCTCGCTACGATCATTCCTTGAGGGAATGTCTTCATCCTCAAGTAGGTTACCATTGGATCGCTCCATTCTGGTATTAGAGACACATGGTATAAGGTTGGATGTTCGTTTGGTGGTCTAACACAACAGAATGGACATTCCTTGCATGTTTTGTAGACATATGCTTCCATCGAAGGCCCCTACACTCCTAATCTATGCAGAGTCTACAAGGTGTGGTGTTTTGAATGGTGTTGCTTTAAGGCACCTACATGTCCTAATTGAAACCGTTTCTCATGCTCCAATTCCTCTACACAATAAGCAAGGATCTTTTGATTATTCTGCTTGTAAATGCTTCTTGGCAGTATTTGGTATCACTGGGACTTGGTTATTTCTGGCTCTTTGATTGTAATGTGAGGGTTCTTGGGTCCAAACATAAGAATAGGGACAATTGGTTTGGCCCATTCTGGCACTACTTTAAGATTAAATAGATACACATTTGTAAATCATGAACTATTCCTTGAGTGGCTTCTCTCATAGTCAATCGTGAAAGGTGATCAGCTCTAACATGGGTCTTTCCTTCTTTGACTACCACTTCAAAGTCATACTCTACTAACAACAAAAACCAACATATCAATCTACCCGTGTTACAAGGTTTGTTGACTAGGTATAACAATGCTTGATGGTTTGTGAAAAACATGAATTTGTTTGCCAATAAATAGTGTCTAAATTTCTTTACTGCATAAATCATAACTAATCCCTCTCACTCAATAGTGGTGTAATTTCTTTCTGCCGCATTCAAGTCTCAACTTGCATATGCTATGGGGAGATCTATATTGCTCTCACTCATAGGTTGTGCTAGCACACACCCTATAACATAGTTGGATCATCCACATGTACATGGAATGGCTTACTCCAATCTGGTGTCGCCAAAATGGGTGTTGAACACAAGCTTAGTTAGGAGTGAGTACAGAGGCTTTGCAATGATAGCATACATGTGTATGAAGCATTGATAGTAAGCACAACGTCCCATGAAAGCTTGTATTTCCTTCACATTCTTTGGCCTTGGCAGGTCTGCAATCACTCTAACTTTCTCTTCCTCCATGGAGATTCCATTCTTTGACACAATGTGTCCTAGAATCTTTCCTTGTCCAACCATGAAAATGCACTTTTATGGGTTCAAACAGACCTGATATTCTTGACATTTTTCAAAGACTTGTTTCGATTCAAGGATGTGTGTCTGCGTAATGTTGGAATGAGCACACAAGTTATCAACATAGACTTCCAAGTTCTTCCGTAAGAACTCCTTAAAGATATGACACATCAGCCATTGAAAAGTAGCAAGTGCATTTGTCAACCCATATGGCATTACACAAAATGGAAATATGCCCCATTGCGTGACAACAAATTAGATGCACCTTTGTCATATCGTACTCGTTTAGGCTCTCATAGTGCCTCCTTTGCATCAGATTGCTATGCTATGGCTGCATCTTGTCTCTGTGATGAGAATGAGCGTGTTTCTTTTGATGAAGCACAGAATTCAGAAAATTGGATGGCTGCTATGCAATCTGAATATGATGCTATAATGAAGAATGGTACATGGTCTTTATGTGACTTGCCTCTTGGCAAGAAGGCCATTTGCACTACGTGGGTATACAAGCTGAAGCGTAAACCTGATGGTACAGTTGACAGGTATAAGGCTAGGCTTGTTGCAAAGGGTTATGCACAGGAAAGAGGCATTGACTTTGATGAGACCTTTGCACCCACATGCCATATGACTATTGTTTGGAGCATTTGTGCACTTGTAGCCCATCATGGTTGGAATGTACATCAATTGGATATTAAAACAACATTTTTGAATGGTGACTTGCATGAAGAAGTGTATGTTTTTCAGCCCCGTGGCTTTGTGCAGAAAGGGCATGAAAACCAGGTGTGCAGGCTAAAGAAGGCATTATATGGTTTAAAGCAAGCACCACGTGCTTGGTATGAGAAGATACATGCCTATCTGGTTGCACATGGTTTTGAGAACAGTCCAACTGAAGGCACCTTATATGTTAAGCGTGCTAATGATGTGCTTCTGATCATTGTTGTCTATGTTGACAACATGCTGCTCACTGGTCCTATTGAGAAGCATATTGCTAATTTCAAGGCTGATTTGCATGCCTCATTTGAGATGTCTGATTTGGGGCATTTGCATCACTATTTGAGCATTCAATTTATGCAAGTTGATGGTGGAATGGCTTTCTGTCAAACAAAATATATTGACACATTATTGCAGCATTTTGGCCTTGAAGACTGTAAGCCTATTGCCACTCCTATGGAGACAGGTTTACGATTGAGTCTTCATGATGCTTGAGATGCATTTGATGCTGTTCTCTATCAGCAGGCTATTGGATGCTTGATTTACTTATGCATTACTCGGCCAGATATTCAGTTTGCTGTCTCACAGATGAGCAGGTTTATGCATTGCCCAGGAGTCACGCATTGGAAGGCGGTTAAGTGCATCTTTCGCTACTTGATTGGTACTCGGCTACTTGGGTTGTTTTATCCCAAGGGGGGATCACTACCGCCAGATTTGCATGCTTTTACCGACTCAGATTGGGCTGATTGCTATGACACTCGTGTGTCCACCAGTGGTTTTTGCTTCATGCTTGGTAGCTCATGTATATCTTGGTTGAGCAAGATGCAGCCTACTGTGGCCACTTCCAGTTGTGAGGCTGAGTATAGGGTAGCTTTCACAGCGAATGTTGAGTGTGTGTGGCTCAGACACCTTATGGCTGATTTGGGTGTTGGCCAATCTTCTGCCACCACCATCTTCATTGACAGTCAGAGCGCATTGGCAGTTGCGAGGAACCCTGTGTTCCATGCTCGCACTAAGCACATTGAGGTGCATTATCACTATGTCAGGGAGAGGTTCTCTGCTAGGGAGATCAACTTGGCATGTGTGCCCATGCCGGAGAACATCGCACACCTTTTCACGAAGGCTCTGCCTAGGGAGAAGTTTGAAGCTTTCCGCAAAGCTTTGGGCTTACTTCCTTTTGTGGAGTGATTTCCACATAGCTTGGCACTTCCTTATACATGAGTGCCAACTTCTTGTTCACCGCATCACTCCCAGGGGGGATTTGTTGATATATTTATGTAGTGATGTGTGTGAACACACTAGGACCACCGTGGCACTTTTTTCCCTCTTTAGGAGGTTTTTTTCCCCCGACTTGTATATATGCCTATTGCCCTAATGGGCTACTTATCTTTGTACATTCTCTAGTAATACATTCAGTATTGTGTGTTGTGCTCCAAGCTTCTTCTTCTTCCTTGTGTTGTTCCTGTGCTTCCGCAGACGTCTAACTCCAACAGTTGGGAGGCTGAGTATAGAGTAGCTTTCACAATGACTATTGAGTGTGTGTGTCTCAAAAGCCTTTTGGTTGGTTTGGGTTTTGGTCAGTCTTCTGCCACCACCATCTTCACTAACACTTAGAGCACATTGGTAGTTGCAAGGACCCTATATTCCATGCTCACATAAAGCACATTGAGGTGCACTATCACTGTTTGGAAGCTGAAATGATGTTTGAAAATTATGAAATTTGGTATGGGTATTCTAGTTATGCACATGAAGCTTGATTACTTTACGTGGACCTGATTATCGCTAACAATAGGAATTTATGAAGAAAATAGGCATTTGTACATGTATTTTAGGTTAAAAAAATAGGAAAAGCCTATTTTGAGGAGGGATAGGGCAACTTTTGAGCTTCCTCCGACACTCCCCCTCCCTATTTTCTATTGTCCTTGACATATGTCTTTGTGGTGGCCGGGATGAACATGGTCTTTGATGCACAAATATCAAGTCTGAAGATTAGCATCATAGTACAATAGTTGGCACTTGCAAAAGCTCTTAAACAAGTAGAATGCAACTTTTTGGAGACTATTTATTAGATTTTTTTGAATATATTTATGTGTACCCTCAAAAATAAAAATAAATGAAATGCTAGAAGAAAATAAAAGATTATAGAATGAGGATGTCTGTGAGTGGTGTGATCCTTACAAAAAAAAATAAAAGATGGATGGAAAAAATGAAAATAATTTAGATCATGATTGAAGGGTTGTGCATGTTGTGATAAATAAAAAGAAACAAAAACTTCCATAACTTCAAATTAAAAGTCAAAATGATTAGATACTGATTGTGGAAGTAGTCATACAAGGACTACTTAGTGTAGTGCATGGGTTTCAAGAAATCATGTCTAATGTATGGCCTTGTAGGGTGGCCCTATGAATGCAACTTTAGATGCACTTATTTGAAAAATATGTGCAAGATGTGGGTCTTGAATGAAGTGCCCAAGGGTTATTCGATGAAGAGGATACCTAACTACAAGGGTGGGATTTTTTTTGCTAACCCTGTTAAGGTGTACATTCTATAACATAAAAAAGATTTCACTTGATGATGATGATAATGTTTGCATGGCTCCTCCCTCCTTGAATTTTTTGTTGGGGTGGAGGCATAAGATCTGGTTACTTTTTTAATAGTCCTTGACCATCTTGATAAGATGTATAATTAGGTTAGTCCTTGACCATCTTGATGGGATGTATAATAAGGTACATGGCACAACTCAATAATGGTCCTTGAGACCATCACAACATTTTGTGAGGAAAAGAGAACAAGCTTAAGCAAAATGGCCTTTATCAAGTGGAACCTATTATCCACATCCTTGAAATTTGTAGTAAGAAGATAGCATGAAAATAGGGACTCAATTAATTGAACATTTGGCAAAATTTCTTCATGTTTGATATCTTTTTCTTTACTTTGTCTTCCAACCTGTTGTCCTTCAAAAGATCAATTATGTACATATACATGCTCTTTCAAAACATATGCATGAAGGACAAAAGCACGAGGTGCACGTGGATCATGAAATCCCAAAAAGCAATGCTTTGAGACCTACTCTACAATTCATAATGGTGCATGAGTGATTTGGATTAGTGATGTGTGAAGAGGTGACTATGGAGTCTGGAATAGGAATGGGACATTTGTTTGGAACCCACACAATATGTATGGTTTTCTTCTCATTGAGGTTGTGGTTTCTTGGGTACCCACTTTCATATGGCGCTTGGTTTTTGTTGTTGTGGTTGCTTGTTCATAGTGTTATGAACCTCCATTTTGTTTGTGTGCCCTTGGATCCCTAGGCTTACTTAGGATTGATGCAGACTGATCCATGAGGATAGTTTGAGGAACCCATACTTGATTATATTGATTCTATGTTGCACTAATGGTCTTAGGTATCCAAATTTGTGTGATGACAAGTTGTGGCTCTTTTCTTGGGAACTCCCTTTGTTGATTTGGATTTTTATGTGAGGCTTGTTTCTTCTCGTGAATGCAAGGAGGATCCTCAGATTGTGCTATTAGTTTCTTGGGCACCCACATGTGTGATTGTGATTGTTGTGCAATCACAAGAGACTTGGGTAACCAGTACAGTTGAGCCACTTGAGCTATGTGTTTTCTCGGGTTGTATGTTTCTTTTGTACTACTTTATGTTTGTGTTTGGCTTTAACTTGATTAACAAGTGGCAGATGGGGTATGTCTACATGTTTAAAGAGAGGCTCAAGATTTTTTGGAGTCTCTTGGGGTATCAAACCATTAAGTGAAGAAGTGAAAATAATCATTTGAGTATCATTTTCTCATTGGAAAGGTTTAGAACTACATAGTTGTCAAAAAATCAATCTTGTCCTAGGATGATCTGTTTGATTAGATCATCATCTATGCAAGGTAAACATTTTATAGATAATTTGGCCTTGCCAAAATGCATGGGGAGTGTAACTTCTCCAACACATGGGGTCTAAATACCTCCTAAGCCTATCAAGTAGACTTCACGAGGTTTCACTTTAACCTTCAAAGTCTATATGGAAGACAATCTGATCACATTAGCTACAACACACATATTAATAAGGAATTCAACCATATGTTTCGAGGACTTCCCTAATTGAATATCTTTAGGTGGCATTCTATCTTTGATTGCACTTGAATGCACTTGGCACATAGCCATTGAAAAGGCTCATGGTTGCATGAATGAATCCATTGGTATTTCTCTATGCACATTACTATCACATTTTTCGGGCCACATGCTTCAAAAACAATATTCACTTATAGGTGTGCTCTAAGGATTCTCGTTGAGCTTTGGCTCTAATCCATTTTTCCTCTTGGAATCTATTAGTGGCCACTTGCAATCATCGTAAGATGTTTGCAATGAGGGGTTTTTGATAGAGCTTGAATCTACATCCATTGATATAGTTTGGAAAAGTATCCCCTTCAACTATGGCTAAGTGAATGACACCAATAGGAGAGGTACAATGTATCACATAGGGTCCATGATGTCGTTTTTGAAACTTGTTAGTGTGTTGTTTGTAAGCACGTACTAGATCACCTTCTTAAAGCTTCTTATTCTTGATAGGGGCATAAAAATAGGATTTTTTTTTTGTTTCTTATGCCCTCCTATGATGTACTCAACATGGGATACTTTGGTAGGTGGGCTAATAGGAACAATAAAATCTATGTCACATTTTTCAAAATCAAGCCCTACCATCATTGGCCAATGCATAAGGGAAGAGGAAAATAAATGTTTGACTATCCATGCATAAGGTGACCCACCATAGACCAACAAATAAAATCATTTGAATTGTCCAACCTACAAAAAAATGTTCACTCATAATACCTGAGTATGCAACTTCCAATAGTGGCAAATAATCATCTTCATGTACAAAAAGGCATACGAAGTTATCCTTGCCTTGCTTGTAGAGCATGTTGCCAATAAGAACATAATCTCGACCCTCTTAATGTAAGGATCTTTGTTTTGGGATGGTCATCTCATAAGGATAAGTGCCAGATTTCAATAATCTACTAAATTCTTGCTCCATGATGAGCATGCAAAAACATAATATAGAGTATCATGCTCAATGGTTTGAATGATCTGACAAGTTGAACATGCACTAACATAGTCATGTAGTGTTCTTTCCATGTGAGGACAATAGATGCCATTTCCTTGCATGTTTTGCAAGGTGCTTGATTTTTGTAGATGCCTACCAAACGCATCCACGTGAGCCTGCTCATTTTTTGGCATGGAATAGGAAAGGATTCCATTTGCATCTCAATGGTATAAGCAACCAACATTGATGTGCAAGTTATTTGCATTCATCAACCCCTCTTACAGTGAGCTAGACATGGATGGACCGACCCAAATGATTAAATAGGTACTACTAGCATAACCCATTTTGGTACCATTTGGACATTGAACAAGTGAGTGTTTGATAAGTTGTCACTAATCTCTTCATTGTGGTCCGTACTTTTGATTCTTGATAAATGATCGACTGTGATGTGTCTAGTTCCCTTCTTGACTACTACCTCAAAATCGTGTTCAATAAGTAGAAAGAACCACCTTACTAGCTTGCCTATAGTAGAAGGATTATTGACAAGGTAGATTATATCTTGATGGTCTAAAAAGATATTGAATTTATGTGTTATTAAACAATGTTGAAATTTCTTTATTGCATAGAACATGCCTAGTCCTTCTTGTTCAATAGTCATATAATTTCTCTTAGCGGGGATGATTTTTCTATTTGCATTTGCTATTGGAAAGCCCATGTTTCCCTCATTTGTAGGTTGTACTAAAATGCAACCAGTTGCAAAATTACAAGCATCTATGTGTATGTGGAATGTTTTTTTCCGATTCGGGGCATTGAGGATAGGATTCATCATGAGACGTCTTCTGAGCTCCTAGAAAGAGTTCTCACACTTTGTCATCCACTGAAAATCTTTCAAGAGTCCATATATTGGCTTAGCAATTCTTGCATACATGTGTTTGAACCTTTTGTAGTAACCAAAGTATCCCATAAAAGATTGGAATTATTTCCCATTCAATTTAGGTAGATCTACAATTGCTTTTACTTTTTCTTCATCTATTGATATGCCATTCTTAGAGATTATATGTGTTGGTAGTAGCCAAGGCGTTCCAGGAGGTTTGAAAAGATAGTGAAGCATGAGGAGATCAAGCCAAAGAGAGTCAAGGCAAAGAGAAGGGCAAGCAAGACCAAGTCGACAAGGAAGTGAACAAAGGTGTGACGAATAGGTCAAGAAATTCCTTTTTCAAATCAACAACTATCAATAGTGATTTTTATCACTCCACCTCATTGTAAAATCCCATTTTTGATAATTCAAACTCCATTTCTTTTCAAGCCAAGGAGTCTAGCTTGAGGAGTGCTACGTCTATGTATATAACAATTTTCATAATTTTTAGGCCTTGTTAGCCTAGGAATATAATTTTTAACTAGACCAGACACTAGGTTTAGACATGACCAAAGTCTAGCAAAAAAACTATAAAAGGAGCTAGATAGCTCATTTTTGAGGACAATTTGTTGGGAATTGAAGTGAATTAAGCAGATTGTAAAGTTCTTTTTGGTTAATCAAAGATTTAATCTTTGTCTTATCATGTGTATGTGTGTATGTGTGTGCATGTTGGTGTGCTTCTCACTCACACATGTACTCTCACTTGCTCATGGTGGTCATACCACCCTCATGTCTCCTCAGATTGACAATTATGAGGTGGATATAGAGTGACGCCAAATTTGGCACCATTGTCGGGGATCAATCTTTGAGGATGAGCATGTGATGTTAAGACATTGGAATGGTAAGTAATTAGGTAATTTCTATACTTTTCTTAGTTTTTACATCATCATCACCTTTCTCACCATCTCCCACCATCTCCTTCTTCGCTAAAATTTCAGTTTTGGACAATATTTCCACCTCTACCTCATTTCCCTTCATTGTGCTTGTGAGAATCTGCCTTTGGCCTAACTCTCAAAAACATAGCCTTGACATGGTTTCAACCAGTACATCAAGGTTAATTCAAGAATATCGATCAATTGCTAGAAGCATTCATTACTGAATTCTTCAAGAGTGGTATCAGGCATAATACCTCATTCCTAATGCATAGTTTCAAGCAAACACTACTAGAAACCATCCGACTAGCTGGAAGAATATTTAGACAATACTTGTAAAGATGTCTTATTCCAGAGCTACCCACACCAACCAAACAAGTGGCATTGTTCTTGGATGGCTTTCTAAGCACCAAATTATGGTGATATGTGTACTTGAAGGAACCTAGGAGCATAGAGCTATTTGTGCATATGTGTATAGACATAGAGGATAACTTGGGCAAGGAGTTAGAGCTTTCAAAGATCTATAACGAATCATTGGTAGATAAAGTAGCTGAGAAATTAGGAGTCTCGAGTAAACACACATCTAGGATGGTCTCAGTAAAGTGATGTTACAACTGTGGAGGAGACCACATGGGCAATGTTTATCAATCATGGCTCAACCTCAAGGAAATCCTAATAGACAATACTGCACCATTGAGAGACAATGCACTAACCACACTACACAAGACTTCCCTTACAATAAGCAGGTGGTTAGGCAAAGTTATCTAGAGCCTTATGAACAACAAGGGAGATACCAAAATACGTACCAACCATAACAATACTTTAGGCTCGAGCAACCATATCAACCTTGATGCCAAAATCAGCAAAGACCTCAACTTGTGCTAGGTCAAAAACCTCCATCCCCAGCCAATGTGATCCCAATCAAGTATGCATAAACTGAAGACAACTTGAGTAGAGCCCTAGTACCCGCACCCCCATTGGTTTTGGAAAGTGATCTGAATGCTCAAAGCTTCAACTCCATGCATGTAGATACTCCACCAGCTTACTACAAGGATTCAATAGAGCAAAAAGAGATTTAACCTTATGAAAACCCTAATGAACCTAGCTGGGATCTAGAGTACTCAAATGTGATGTACATGAATCCTAAACCTAGGCCCAAACCAAGACAAATGAGACCCCAAGCTCCCAGAGGTCCATGTTATAGGTGCTAAGGAGATCACTTCATTTGAGATTGTCCAATCCCTCCACCAAGACAACCCCAATTAGTAACCAATCAAGGATTTTGTTCATATTGTGGTAAGGAACACCTCCTAAGGGATTTCCCTAAGAATCCTACCAATGCACAAAAGATGACACTAATCAATGTTATTGGCTTGGTTGTAGAATCTAGTGGGGGTACAATAACTACCACCCCCATGCAACCGATAACTAGAGCTCAAGCCCTACAAAAAAACCAAGGCATAGGTCAAGAGAAGAGCCCAAACAACATTGAGATTGAGAGCATAGCTAAAATGAGAACGAGAGCTTGGAATGATAACCGGGAAAGAATGAAAAGACAATGGACAAAGAAGATGAGTGAAATCAAAGAGAGCTTAAGGGAAACTAAGGCTAAATTGATAGAGATCACATTTCACAGGCGCCCTCACAACCCACCACCCTCATTACACCAAAACCATTCCATTGAATCACCACCACCTACCTGATAGAAGAAATGTTTAGTGGACTCAACACAACAAAGAAGCACAAAGAAGAAGAAAGATGAATTCGAGAAGAAGCTAAGGCATAAGCCTTTGAATGCATCCGATGTATGAAGTTGAGAAGACAAGGTAGAGATCAACTTAGGCAAGATGTTCATGAGGCACCAAGGTATGACATGGCTGTGTGCCATACTACGAGTGTTAACCATCATAGAATAGTCAACAAATGTCCCTTTCTAACCTTAGAAGTAGGACAGGGCGAGAATGAGAAGACTATAAAAGCATTGATTGACTCAGGTGCAGCCACTAGAGAAGTTAGATTTTCTTACTATGGAGACCTACAATTAAGCATCAATCCTATTGAAGCTTATATCATAGGATTGGGAGGTGTGGAAACCCCTTGCTCGAGTGAGGTGGAGCTTGCCATCTCCATTCAAGATCTCCATATGATGGTTAAAATGCTAATGTGTCAGGATGAGGACCTCATATAACCTCTTATCTTGGGTCAAGATTGGATATATGAACATTTGGTCAACTCAAATCTAAGAAGTGGACTTCTTCAAGTTTGGGAGAACCAACAACATATTACAAGAAAACTCATGAACCATGCACTCACTAAATCAAGTAAGGCATACATTCTTGGTCCTTACAGGAATACACATGAAGATAAAGATGCTATTCTTGTCCAAAGTTCTATGATGCAGAACGAGGCAACCCATGAAGGAGTAGCATAAGCTAAGATGGAACTCCCTTCTTTTCCAAAGATGGTTGAGGCAAAATAAGCAAGGAAACCCAAGAAGTAGATGGAGCAGACAACCAAATCTCACACTCATAAACCAATTCAAAATAGGGTGAATGGAGTGTAGAAGATTTGGAGGCATGAGAATGAGCAACCCTCTGATCCCTCAAGAGGACGAGTATGTACCAATCGAATGATGCAATCAAAGAAGACAACAGTTGGATATCCTAGGAGTCAACCTGAGAGGATAATTTCTATTTTGGATACCTAAGCGATTGATGAAGGTTGACCCCAATGCTAGACCAATCTTGGTGCCAAAGACCTACTTACACACTCAAGTGGCTCTATATAAACTCCTAGGGTCAAATCAGTGCTCACATGCACTCACCTCACCAACGTCCAGGATGAAATTTTCTATCACCACACCAACATGCAAAACTACACCTAGAGTTACTTGGATATGGGTTACCAAAGAGTCTCGTATTCAAATAGAGCTACTCTTGACACCCTTAAATGTCGCCAATGGCAAAGTATGTAATCCCATAAGGGAAATGCGAAAAGTCAAACAAAACAAATCCTGGAAAGAACAATGTAAAAATCCCCTTATAGAATAATAGATGCATTTTGAGTATATTGCACATCCAGAGTATGCATCTAGGGAATTTATTAACCACCTTACATCCACTCACATTCACACTACACATCAACCTTACTCACTCATTGAACAAGATGAATATCATGTTGGTATTGTAAAGGGGACAAGGTAGCATCTCGTTTCCAATGCAATGCTAATATGGTCTTCTTTTTCTTCTTCTTCTTCTTCTTCTTCTAGTAGACACAAGAGCAAAAACCATCACTGCAGTATGGTAGAAACAGCAGGAACCAATTTGCAAGAAGGGTCTAGTCAACAAACCATAGACATAGAGAGCTTGCCCATATAAGATAAACTTAAGGAACAATGAGAGGATATAAGGGGGTTGCAAATCATCCCAATCCAAGATCCACCAATGGGCCATACAACTCAAGTCAGTAAGAACTCTCCTTGGATTGATAATTATGAGGTGGATCTCCTCACATTGATACTCATCATTGTGATAGAGTGACAATGTGCCCAAATATTGTTCCTTATCGGACCATAAAAGGACATTTTCAAGATTTAAGAACATCTTATACCAAAGACATTTATATAAAATCCTCTCGAGGTCTGGAACATGTTCTCTTTCATTAGAATTCACACATAAGTATTCCAAATAGACATCTAAGCATTTCCTAAGAAACTCCTTGAAGATATGGAACATGGGATTTTGAAATGTGGCTAGGGAATGGGTCAATCCAAATGGCATTACTCCAAAAGCAAATGTGCGGAATTTGGCTGAAAAGGAAGTTTTATGTTGATCCTCTTCTGTAATAGGCACTTGACTACACCAAAGAATCCATCTAAGATGATACACACTTCTTGATGTGCTACCCTTTCTAACAAATGTCTTAATAGTGGTAATGTATAGCTATCCATGATAGTGGGGGCATTAATGTTTTTGAGATTAATGCAAACACATAGTTTTCCATTCTTTTTGGGGACAATCACTATGGGTGAGACCCATTCTGTATGGTTGATTTCATAAATGAAACTAACATCTAGCAATTTCTCAATTTCTTCCTTAATGTTCACAGAGTAAGTTTCATTATAAGTATATGGTACTGTTGCAGAGTAAAGAGGCACAAAAGGGGAGCCCCAAAATTTTTAAATTAATGGGCATATTCTCCTTCTTCAAAATCCTAGGAAATTCCTTGAAATCTATGTAAATGCACTAGAGGAGTCCTCTAGATGCATAATCCCAAATCGTTGTACTATATTTCTTGTAAAATAGTAGGAAAATAGAGAATAGTCAATAAAGTGCTGGTCACTTGTGTGAAAGGACCATTTTTAGGGCACATGTATATAAGTCACTTTGTGACTCTTTGTAACAACTTTTTGCCATTGTGAAGAAGGAGAGCTCCTAAATTTCAAATTTGCTTCTTTCATGCAGATTTTCATCTTCTCTATGATCTTTTGTGTGTGTGTGTGAAGCTTGGAATATGTGTGTAGGACTGTTGTCTATCCCTCCCCATCACTTTTGAGCTACTGTATTGTGTGTGTGAGCAAGTAGGAGTTGTGGAGTGAGTGTATGTGTTTCCTGCCATTCACTATTTTGGTCATAACTTGAAGAGCGGTTGTCAGATTTGAGTGAAAATACCACTATTAGATGCGTCTCATCAAGAGCTTCGAAATGAACTGAGTATTGGCCATATGCGGAGTTTGGAGATGAGAGAAACATTTGAATTTGAAATTACTGCTGTAAGTGGTATCGCGGTAGACACTTTCAGAGGTTAAGTGAGTTGGAGAGGTAATATAGTCTTTTCTCATGCATATTGGCTGAACTACTTCAATTTCCATAATGTGCGCAGAAGTCCTCATAGATTTGGTTAGGTTGGTTCATCGGATTGACAATTAAGCGTGTGTCAATCCACCACTATATGCACTTGTGTGGCAAACGAGATTTAGTCTCCTTGACACAAGTCCCTAAGACTTCATGACTTAGCTACACACGTTTTTGGTGCGGTTGTCGGGGAACAAGCCCAACCAAGGTGCCTTCGTGATGGTTATAGCTCTGGAATGAAGAAATCATACTTGTAAAAGTGAATTCGTCAGTGGCAAGTAGTCAGACACTTCAGCACTTGTTACTTCACATCCGGAGGTGTGTGTAATGAGTTTTTAGGTTTAGGGTTAGAAGAGAGGGAGAGAAGAAAGAGTTAGGGTTACGTTAGGAAGAGATTTGGAGTAGAGGTAAGTGGAAAAGTACCAAGGAAATCCCAAAAAAATTGCCAACTGAGTGTAGGATAGGCCTCAGTCTTCAAAAACTATAAAAACAAAAAAAAAAAGCTCATTTGACATTTGCACAGAGAGAGTGGTATTGTCTAGGGATCAGTATTGCCCTTGTGGTATCGCGCTATCCAAGTCTTGAAGATACCTAGGGAACTCAACGCTCAAGTAGGGTATCACCAAGGTAAGTTACATCAAGATTTCAATATCAGAAACATGGTAGAAGTGCATTAACACGTGATTAAAAGCATATCCGATATCGCGGGGTGGGATAGAGAGTTCTCTGAAGTTTTCTAAGTGAGACAAAGGGTGAGGAGTGAGAGAGAAGCTAGGGGGTGAAAAAAATATTGCATTTGGAGCTACTTTTGCTGGAGTATGGGATCAGTTGAGTTTTGGTATCGTGATACCAAAATTCCCTTGTATCGCAATACTCACCGAAGTATCATATCGTTGCTTACCACTTGAGGTATCACGATACCATTCTTGGTATCGTATCGTCAAGTTGGTATCGCGATCGCGATCGGCCAGTGGTATCGTATCGCGGTCCACTTGGTATCGTATCATCCCAGTCACGATATTGTATCGTTGATCGAGCGGTATCGTATCAATTACAAATCCAGTATCGTATCATTACCTCTCGTGGTATCGTATCGTGTGATAGGGAGTATCGTATCACGAGGACTCGAGTATCGTATCGTGCATTGCTACGGTATCGTATCGTGACAGAGCACCGATATCGTATCATGAGCATTCTTGGTATCATATCATGATGAATTTTGGGATCGTATCGTGCGGTTTCGCGGTATCATATCGCCAGCTGCACTGGTATCGTATCGTTAGGATTTCCAGTATCGTATGGTGCTCTACAAAATTATCGTATCATGCATTCAGGTGGTATCATATCGCTTGAAGCACATAGTATTGTATTGCCTAGAGCACTGGTATCGTATCGTGTGACAAGCAGTATCGTATCGTCCAGCCCTCTGGTATCGTATCGTTGACTGCCCAAGTATCGTATCATGACCTATAGTGGTATCGTATCGCCAAAAAACTAGTATCATCTAATGCAGTATCACCAAAGTGGTATCATCCAGAACACTTTGAGCATTCTCAAGGGTAAAATTGAGGCATTTGAAAAGCCACTCAGGGAGAGAATCATAGTCCAAGGAAGCCCCAGGAGGGTGGATGAACCTCAGGTCTGGAAGGGTTCCTAAGTAGCCGGAGAAGTGTCATATCATCAGTAGGAAGTACCGCTCAGGTCAGTCACCGTTCTACCTATTCCGACACCTCTAGTGATTCAGAGGAGGAGATACCCATGGCTTCAGAAGACATGCAAGGTCATGTTCCCGGAGAAACTTCATGTCTACCGTAGAAGGGGAGTACCACACCTCTTTACAATATGTGTCTACGAATGCCCAGGAGATTCCCATCTACCTGGATGGTTTAAATAGATCAATTGCTAGGATGATGACCTCCAGCCACTATTGTGCCCATACCTGCTGTCAAGTATGAAGGAGGAGCACATGAATAAGTTGGGTCACATTTATGTAGTAACAAAACACCTAGAATTGATCAATGAGAGAGAAGAGTTAGGAGGGCAAGTAAGTTCAGGAAGACCGGACCCTAAGGAGTTAGTAACTACTCCCAGAGGTAAGTCAGTAGTGACACGAATCTTGAGAGGGGATTTGATACCTCAAGATGACTACTTATTGGAGGTCTACTTGATCCATGGATTGGATTTATTGCTACAAAGTGATTCACTTGCACGCGGACACGAGGAAAGTCTTATGACCTTTTACGAGTTAAAAGACCTGGAAGACGAGTCTAGAGTAGCATGCCTACACAAAAACCGAAGAAGGTATTGGCTTGTTGATGCCTTAGATAGAGCTCGATTGAAGTATATGGGCTTGCCTGTATTTCCCCAACGAGAGTAGGCAACTTCCTCTCAGAACCCTTTTGGGACATAGCCAGAGTCGGAACATACAATGTCAAGACAAACAAGCCATTGGAGTGTTCCAAACAAAACCCATGTACAATTTACCATGCCTGGAATGCCAACACACAATCAGACACACCCTAGATTAGGCAGCCCACACCGACCACCTATAAGACCAAGACCACCCTTAGGAGTGCAACCTGGAATACCCCCAATTAGACCAGCAATCTTGGTAATGCCTATACAACCAGAACCCATAAGAAGATTAAGGCCAATTCAAGTGGCCAAATGTATGAGAAATCATTATGATGGATTGGGAGAACCTTACGACCACATTGCTGAATTTAAACAAGTTCTAAGAGCTGAACAAGTGGATGACTTCTTTGTGCAGTATGAATCCTTTGGACTCACGCTCACAGGAACGGCTCTGACGTGGTTCCAACCATTAGATCCCAATCAATTTGGAGATATTGAACAATTCTTTCAAGAATTCATAGGGGAATTCACTAAAAGAGGGAGTAAGCACAACTCTTCATCTTTAATCCATAGCTTCAAACATAACCCAAATGAAACTGTGAAAACAGATGCACGAAGATTCAATCAATATGTGGATAGATGCCCAGTGGCAGAAAGACCCACCCAACAAAAAATGATCTCATTTTTCTTGGATGGACTAACAAACGGAACTTTAAGAACGTTAGTCTACGTAAAGAGGTTACAGACGTTGAGTGAATGTCTTCAAGAATGCATTGACATAGAGGACAACCTAGTAGATGATCTCAAGAGCACAGCTAGTCCTACTAAATCAGAAGATGCTCAGAGTACGGTTACATCCAACTCTAGTAACATAGAAGAATTAGCAAAACTGGTAGCGAAGAAGTTAGGAGTTCACGGACAAAGAAAGTACCAACATCCATCCCTAAGAGTCCCTATGTTGAGAAGATGTAGCCTATGTGGAGGTGATCACCCCACTCACATGTGTGTAAGAGGAGGAATAGGTGTACCTTAGGCTTACCCTTATAATAGACAACCACATCAAGGGACCACCTTGTATTGCCACATAAAACAAAAATACACCAACCATACCACGGAAAATTGCCCATTCAACAGGCAGACATGACCTACTCAACAACCTTTGTATCGGCCATATGGATATCCACCTAGAGAGCCAGATAGAGAGATGTCCAGGTACAATCCCTACCCAGCACCACCAGGAGTCCCTAGGCCATACGAGCAAGCACAATATACACAACCTCAGCCAGTGTTAGGACCACAATTGTCACATCCCCAACATGTGGTACCTGTCAAGTATACCCAACCAGAGGAAAACTTAGAAAGAGCCATAGTTCCAGCATCACCAATAGCCAGTGTAGAGTCAACGAACCCAGGATACAAGCAATCCCAAGGGGAGTACTATTCCTATGATGCTAGTATAATGGAGTACAAGCAAGCTTATGACCCACAAAACTATGGATATGAGGGGTATGACAATGTTTATGGAACAGATGTGGCGACATTAATGTACACTGCACCTAAAGCACAAGCACCCATAAGACCAACCATTAGGCCTCCTATGCCGAGAGGACCATGTTATAGATGCGGAGGAGATCACTTTATTAGAGAATGCACGAGACCATACAGCCCTCCACCCCCTAGGACATGGGAAGGGTATTGCAGTGATTGTGGAAAGGAACATCTCTTTAGAGATTGCCCAAAAAATCCCAATAAGACTCATGACACTGCACTTATTAACGTGATCAAAGTAATTGAAGCATCAGGTAGTGATAAGGAATACACAGTGCCATTGAAGGCGATTATGCGAGCACAAACAAGAGAGCAAGAAAAAACAAGGGCCGACCCGGAGCAAAGAAAGAGTAAAACCATAGAGCCCAGGACACAAATCGTGGAAGACTCCGAAGACCCACGTGAGAATACCCACACAGCAAAAGCCCAAAAATGGAAGGATATGAGACAAAATAACTTAAGGAAAAATGGATAAAAAAAAAAAAACAAAGAAGACAAGAAGGACACAATAGGTAAGAAGAAAAATAAAGAACCCAAAATGCAGGAAGAAATCTCGGTTACACCTTAGACACTAGAGCTAGAAAAGCCAGAATCCATTCTAGCAGACCCGGAAATAAGAATATGAGAGCATAGAAATGGAACCGGAATTTGATTCAGAAGAATGCTACCTATAAGCCATTTGAACCGAAGATAAGTATGAAATGACCAAAGTATTAGCAATAGAAGCAGCCCCTATAGTACCAAAACAAGAGGAAAGTGTGAGTAAGATCGAACCAAACCTTGATCTTTTTGAGGTACCGGAGAGGTACGAAATAGAAGAGAGAAAAATACCTATTCAAATGCCTAAGAGAGAGGCAAGAGAAGGAGAAGCATACGACAACAAGGAACAAATGAAAAAGATCATAGTGACTATAGAAGATGGAGAAGAAAGATGTACATACATAGGAAAGGATGTATTAACCGAGGAGGAAGATGAATTGTACGTTGTAAAGAAATTCAGACACTATCTCTTAGCCAAAAAATTCAAGTTTTTCATAGATCATCAAGCCTTATTGTACCTAGTCAATAAGCCTTGTAACACGCATAGACTTGTGAGATGGTTTCTATTATTGATGGAGTTCGACTTTGAAGTAATAGTGAAAAAGGGAAATACCCATGTAAGAGCAGATCACCTCTCTAGATTAACACATGGAGAACCACCAAGTGGGGTACCAGAAGATCTGCCAGACACTTACCTGTTTAATTTGGAAGTGTGCCCAAAGTGGGCAGAGAAGCTAATTCCAATACTCACTCATGGCCCACAACACTCAATTAATAAAGAGAGTAAAAAGGAAATTCTGCAATCACGGAACTTGCACATTATTGCAGGAAGTGTGTACTATAAAGGGCCCAACAGTGTATTATTGAGATGTGTTGAGGAAGACGAACAAATGAAGTTGATTGAACAAGCCCATGTAAACAAATGGAGGATGCACTCTAAGAAAATTGAAATGACTAGGAGTATACTGGCCTGATATGCCTAAAGATGTCCATGAGTATGTCAGTAATTGCGCAGAATGTCAGGAAACCATACCAGATGATCACACATCCTTACATTTCTCTACAATAGCACCCAAATGGAGTGAAACATTAGTGAAATTTCTAAAAACATGAGAGCACAAGGAAGGAACCAGTTTGGCCAGGAAACAATCCCTAGAGGAAATGAGTAAGGATTATGTAATTATGGGAAGACAATTGTTCAAGAGAGGAAAAGATAATCAGTTATGGCTATGTGTGCATGAAGGAAAATACTTACCCATATTAGAAATGGCACATGCAGGTGCTGCAAGAGGTCATTTTTCAGCCGAGAGAACTATAAAAATGATCCTCTTTGCGAGCTTGTGGTGGCCAACTCTACACATGGATGCTGACACATATGTTCGAAGTTGCAAGACATGCCAAAGGGCCAAATATCCGATTAGACAAGACGACATGCCGTTAAGACCTATGGTGTGCGCTAGAGCATTTTCCAAATGGGGTATTGATTTCATAGGACCCATTAACCCACCAGCCAAAGGTTCACATGCCGAATACATAATAATAGCCACGGATTATTTGACTAAATGGGTGGAAGCAAAGGCTACTAGAAAGAATGATGCTCAGACCACTGCTAAGTTTCTTTTTGAGCACATCTTCACTCGCTTTGGATTACCACTTGAGATTGTGAGTGACCGGGGAACGCATTTCATCAATGGAGTCATAGAGTCCTTAATGAATGGATTCTTAGTGATCCATAAAAAATGAGCCCCATATCACCCACAAGCCAACGATCAAGCAGAAAGTTCCAATAAGGTATTATGCACAGTATTGACCAAGATAGTCAATGTGGAAGGTCGGATTGGGACAAACAATTGCATCATGCAATTTGGGCCTTCCGAGTCACTTACAAGATGGCCATTGGAACTACCCCATTCAACCTTGTGTATGGATAGAACGCAATCCTACCGATCAATTTTTTAGTGCCCACTTTGAGAGTAGCTCAACAGTATGAGTGGATTGGGCATGAGTTATCCATGCAACTAGACCAAATTGAGAAACTACATGAGACAAGAATACAAGCAGTTGTAGGAATTTATGCGGCCAAGAGAAGACAAAAGGCATATTATGATGCACCCATAAAAGACAAAGGACTAAAAGAAGGAGACTTAGTTCTGGTCTACACCTTCAAGCAGCATGCTAAGAAGTTACAAAAACGTGGTACGGACCTCTAATCATCAATAGGATTTCCACTAGTGGAGGAGTTAATCTAGTTACTATGAATGGAGATATTCTTCCTAACTACATAAGTGGATGTCGAGTAAAACGATATATGGAGCCATTGATGGGCCAAATGTTAGCACGCCTCGTAGGTGCACAAAATAGGAAGAGAGAGGAAGAACGGATTAGAGAGGAAGCACGACAAGAAGCCTTAGAGCGTATCAGGAAACGGAAAGAGTGGATAAGGCAAAGAGATGAACGGTATCTACAAGGGGAAGAGCCTATTCCCATGGCTAATTACCAGGTTCATAAGTTTCACACAACCAATGTCTGCATGTCCCAGCCTTACTTAAACCTAGGAATTGGAACGACGGAGTACCAGCTGATAGACGCCTTGATAGATTCAGGTGCAGCACTCAGTTGCATACGAAGTACTGTCATCAAGGATCTTCGAACGATTATAACACCTACGAAAGCACATATGATAGGTGTGGGAGGTCAAGTTATAACATGCATTGGAGAAGCCATAGTATCCCTCCACCTAGGAAATTCAACTATGGAACAACGAGTTCTAGTGTGCAGAGATGAGTATCTAATAGAAAACTTGATCCTAGGACAAGACTGGATCATTGAGAATGAGGTCAGCATCCACCTAGCTCAAGGATACATTTCAGCCAAAATAGGGCACAAGGAAATCTTTAGTCTATTAGGAGATAAACCCTCTCATACACCGGGAGTCATCAAAAGTGCTTAACAAATCGTAGAAGAGCACAAAGCAAATGATTCTAGCACAAATCAATCAGAAGCAGGTCCGACAGAAGAGAGGAATTCAAATCCCATGTATCCAAGGAGAAAGTAGATTCATCCTGCTTGACTAGTGAACAGAAGGAAACCGAGGAGGACAATACTCTTAATGCCTTCTATGAAACAGAGCCATCACTAGCATGGAAATCCACCATCAGACACTCACAATCAAGAAATGCTAAATTCAAGTGGGTTCGCAAGGATCGAGTGAAGGAATCAGAGAAGGCATCGCTAGTACAAGTCATTCATCATAGGAAGACACGGGCAAACAAGGGTTCTTCTTCACCAAAATCAGAATCAAAGCAACTCCTAAGAGTATGGCTACCAAGGTCATTGGTAGAGGCCCAAAGAACTCACCAACAAATATGGATACCAAAGAACGTCAGACAAGTATCCACTCAAGAGATAGACAAGCACGAGAAAACATTATATCGACACAATAAAACCAGGAAACCAAGCAATACTAGTCACATATATTAGAAAAGCAGGAATCCAACGACTCAGATAAGAAAAAAGGCAAAAGAAGCACCTACAACACGACGAAATGAGGAGAAGACAAAGCTTGAAACCTCTACTACGAAATGGATATGGAAACCAAAGCAAAAGCAAGGAATGGAACAATAGAACCAAGAAGATTTCTTTTGCACACATGAAGCATCAAATGCACCTAAAGTATGCATAATAGAGCCACATTACGAGGCCAGACATTCGGCACATGAGATACACAACAGAATTAGTGGTGCACATTCTTCACTTGGGAATAGGTCATAGCTTCTACTTCCATAGGAATGGACCTACTATGTAAATAAACATGCTTCGGCTACACTGATTCTTGTTTTCTTTCAGGAGTGAAAATGGAAAAAATATGTGCTAAGAGATCCTATTTATGCAAACAAGGCGAATGGAGTGACGCAACGAACGAAATGTCACTACAACACACATCCCTAAAGACACTTGTTCTATAGAAGCTAATGTTGTTTTCAATTACAAGTGCAGATGACTTCTGAAGACTCTAAAGCTACTATTCAAGAGGAAGTGCTAGAATTCCCTTTGCAAAGCGTGACTAAAGCAAAAGGTCATTGGTTTAGAGATGATCAACCAGCAGGGGATTTTTTATTCCTAGTAACCATCAAAATCATGGATACAAATCACGAATTCCCTGTGATGTCCAAAGACTTCAAGGTAGTGCATGAGATCACATCAACCATGGATGTTATGAAGAAGGCGGGCATTCATAAATACTTTGAGTTACCGATCTACAAGCTCGATTTTCAGCAATGTCCCCACGTTATGAATACTCTGCAGCCTGCCCTACATGATCCATTGGTGTCGGAGGCCAGATTCTTAGATGTTGTTGGTGAATGTGTCATAATCACATGACCTAATCAAAGAAGATTTTGAATCACATCTATATTGAAGATGAAGTGAGACTCATCCATCAGCACTTCTGCTTCCCTAACATGCACAGGTACATTGCTTCACAAAAGATCGTAGTACAAATGCTGTCTCATGCTATTAAGCAAGTTGGAAATCAAGTCAAGATGACTCCATATATTCAAGAGCGGCTATTGGAAGCAAAAAGGCAGTGGAATCACAAGAAGTTTTTGAATGGAAGGGTGGCCTTAACTATATTGATATATCATGCCTTGGGCATTAGAGAACATTTGAGGGAGATGCCATCATCGGAAGCTATGTCCAAATATGCAAAAGTTGCAACAGTTCCTCAGAAAAAGAAGGGAGTAACAATTGTTGAGGAAGCAGAATTTAGCTCCCAACCTAGAATGAGAGGTACAAAGAGACTAAGGGAAATGATGCAAGCAGAAGCAAAAGTTCCAGCCACCAAAAGAGCACATGTGCTTCCAAGAACGAGGCTTGAAGACCATCAACCTATCACTGGAAGAATTGGCCGAAGCAATGGAAGCCACACACCAGTACACATAAGGTGAAGTCAATCTATTTGTATAAGGGCACCATTACCAGCAAGCCCATCAAGAGTTAGAACAAAGAAAAAGGCTGACCAAGGTGCATAGATATTGGGAATTGGGTTTAGTAAATTCAAGCTCATCATCAGATGCACAAGAAGAACCAGACACCTTGCTGAATGTGGACATTCAAAGTGAGTCCAAGGACGATGGACAATGGGAGGAGTTAAATGAAGTGAACAAGAATGTGGAAGAGGAGGGCATGAAGGTGGATCAAAAGCCCATCAACTCCATCCAAGACAAGGAAAAAAAGGAGGTCTCCCAAGCACGAGTACATGTAATCAATTTAAACGAAGCTTCTAACATTCAAGTCCAAGAGACTAGGCTTGTAGGGGAGGCATTATTCAAAAATCCCAAGGAAGAACCAGAAGATAATACGGTGGAAGATTCCAAACCCTTTACACCAATAAGGGTAGTGGCACAACCCTCTCCTATGGATATTACATTTCAAGGGAGTGCCACAAAGGTTGTTAGTAAACAAGACGAAAACAAAGAACAAGAAGTGCAGCTCCAAATCAGACAACCACATAATGAGACTATACATGTGGAGCACGGAAAGGACATACTAACACGGGAAGCTCCAAGCATCCCAAAAACTTGGTTGAACGTGGACGTCGCTCAGCTCAAGCCAATGGTGCAACACCTGATCAAAACTGCCATGGATACATGACAATTAATGCTTGAGGTTGATGTTGACTATGACAAGGCGATGCTAGAAAAGAATCAACTTCAGAAAATGGGTGAGAACCTTTCCATCCAATTGATTCAGGCACAAAAGAACATAGCAGATAAAGCGATGGAAGTCCAAGAAGCCAAGAAACAATGCAACAAACTAGAGACATAAAATCAAAAATTGAAAGACCAACTACAATACTTACAAAGGAAATATGAAGCTAGCGAGGCTGATAAAACACACATGAATCCGAGAAGCAAAATACTGGAATCACAAATCAAAACATACATGGAAGAAGCCGAGAACGTACGAAACAGAAACAAGGAGCTAATGATAGCCCTTCTATGTAATCAACCTATAGAAGCTCCTAAAGTACCAGAAAAGGACACAAAGGCATTGGAGGAAAAGATAGCTAGGTATGAAGATCAGCTCAAGCAGGAGCAAACCATCTTTGCAGAATGGGAGAAAAGGTATATGGATGACACAGCGGAACTAAGAAGGAAGTGGAAGGTTGCAGGAAAAAAATATTTGGAGCAATGCAATGAAGATGCAAATCAACTCGCAGTCATTGGCGAGGAGCTCCTAAAAATGAAAGAATCCATTCTGAAGGCCACCGAGGAAATCAAAAGCAAAGATGAAATGATCAAGAAACTACAGGATCAACTAGCACAGAAGATAACAGAGGGGACACCAGTAGTTCCACACTCCACAACGGCTATTGAAGAGATTGAGGTACGTCCTCTCTCTCCCCCCTTACATCATTCACCGATAAGGGAGGAAACAAAGATCCATTCTGAAAGAACTCATCGGGATATTGCAGAACTAAGCCAGCATGAGAGGGCACTACTGGTGTCCCAACTTACAGAAGATTTTGAAGATCAAGTGGTGAAAGTCATGAAGGAAACAAAGATTGAAAGCAAGAATCTGGAACAAATAATGAAACCATTCAATGTACCATACGGTTTACTTAAAGAACAAACACGGCAATACATAACGAACACAAACAATAAAGAGCCAGATTGCAACCTCCATTTTAGCATGTAAACATTCACCTACACTCAAGAGGAATTCGACAAAGCTGATACAATATGGAGGAGGAGTTTTTGGAGAAGAATCCGACCCTGAGGGTACACTGGGAATCATCACTATACATACTTTAGGTAAATCCATCTTTTTGCCCCGTACCCAGAAGACGCTCCTGGATGCAATTTTGGGAAGGACAGCGCCAGGGAAGCATTAATAATCAATGGCTCACCTATCCACTACTACCAAGTCCACCTCGTGATTATTTACCGATAGAGGAATACATGATTAAGACAATCAAATTTTGGATAGATCGCTATGCAACTGTACCAGATCTAGCGATTAAGATGACTAATAAGATTTTGAGCATGTTACTCACAGTTATTAAAGTGTTTCAGCATGCTCAATATACCTTCTTGAACTTCATTGGCATTAATCAGGGATCAGACGCCCTCATTTTTTATCTATCCACCATACCAAGCCGATTAACGCTTATGGCTATATAGTCAAGGCTTATGTTTTTGCCCAGTGTCTACATGCAGACTTTTGAAGAAGCATTTTTCACTAGATTTTTTGAAATAGACTCCGAGATTTTTGTAAAAATGTCTTCGAACCTTAATGCCAGGATGGTGGCCTATGAATTGAGTTTCTTCGCAGATCATAGACAGGCACCAGAAGACAGAGTCAAGTCAAGACAATGGAAAGAATTCATGCTATGTCATGCCAATTGGCTGAATCAATGAGAGCAGCAAGTCATCCAGACATACTCACATCACGACAAAAAGCCTGTCGGGGATGACACAGTTCAGGAGGAGGGACATGTGGAAGGGGAATCAAGTAAAAAGAGAAGAAGAAGGAAATCAAAGAGTAAAGCTGCTCAATAAGGAATGAAGATTATCAAGAAAAAGAACAACTCTCTACCCAAAGCCCCGTACGGGCACGCATCAGACAACAACGCCACATGCCCAGATCCTAAGGAGTGGAATTAAAGAAAGATAACAACCAGAACATTTCATGGGAGGTTGCACACAGCTTCCTCATCCACTAGGAGCTCGCGGTGAAGTGAAACAAGTCGAGGAGAGAGACAACACACGAAGGACTCTTCATCGGATAAGATAACCAATCGTCTGAAGGTCCTAGTTGTTCTCATCCACTAGATGCATGCGGTGGGAAGAAATGGAACAGGTCCTAAAGGATGACAAAGAAGAATTCAGAAATAGGGCCTTTGAAATGTAATGCTCTCTTAAAAGAGAGTAGAGGTCAGGAAATTAAGGTGTGTGGTGGTAGAAAGCAAACACGCTCAAAGCAATACAACAGGGGAAGGTACGTAAGCCACAAGGGCGAATCAAGGCCAATAAGTATGCATGAAGAAGTGCAAGAAGATATCTGGCAGATCTTGATCCTTAAGAAGGTCCTTCAACATCTGGGTCTTCAGAAGGTCCAGATCGAAGGCTGAAGATCCACACCTTCATACCTTCCACTGATGGCATGCGTGGCAGGCCAGATTTGTGATATAAGGAATACCAAGGGGCAAACAGAAGTAAAGGACATACCTCGGATAAAGTAACAAATTGCCTGACAGTCCTTATCGCTTCTTTGACCAGTGGGTGCATGTATTCAGAAGCCGTAGACAAGCTACAAACGAGAAGCAAAAGCCTGTCAAGGGAGGACACAGACAAAGAGGGGGAGAGTGTTGCAGAGCAAAGAGGCACAAAAGGGGAGCCCCAAAATTTTTACATTAATGGGCATATTCTCCTTCTCCAAAATCCTAGGAAATTCCCTAAAAGCTATGTAAATGCATAATCCCAAATTCTTGTACTATATTTCTTGTAAAATAGTAGGAAAATAGAGAATAGTCAATAAAGTGCCGGTCACTTGTGTGAAAGGTTCATTTTTAGGGCACATGTATATAAGTCACTTTGTGACTCTTTGTAACAACTTTTTGCCATTGCGAAGAAGGAGAGCTCCTAAATTTCGAATTTGCTTCTTTCTTGCAGATTTTCATCTTTTCTATGATCTTTTGTGTGTGTGTGAAGCTTGGAATATGTGTGTAGGACTATTGTCTACCCCTCCCCATCACTTTTGAGCTATTGTAGTGTGTGTGTGAGCAAGTAGGAGTTGTGGAGTGAGTGTGTGTGTTTCTTGCCATTCACTGTTTTGGTCATAACTTGAAGAGTGGTTGTCAGATTTGAGTGAAAATACCACCAATAGATGTGTCTCGTCGAGAGCTTCGAAATGAATCCACTGTTTTCCATTATTAGGAGTTCGGAGCTGAGAGAAACATTTGAATTTGAAATTACTATTGTAAGTGGTATCGTGGCAGACACTTTCAGAGGTTAAGTGAGTTGGAGAGGTAGAATAGTCTTTTCTCATGCATATTGGCTGAACCACTTCAATTTCCATCATGTGCGCACGAGTCCTCATACACTTGGTTAGGTTGGTTCATTGGATTGATAATTAAGTGTGTGCCAATCCACCACTATATGCACTTGTGTGGCAAATGAGATTTAGTCTCCTTGACACAAGTCCCTAAGACTTCATGACTTAGGTACACAGGTACCTATTTAAATGGTCAAGCATCCGACACCATTGATATGTGATGGGCATAGATGTCAGGATCAAATCCTTATATGTCAAAGCAAAAATGTCAATACTCTCATAAGATATGTATGAGATCTTTTCTTTGTGTGCTCTTTATTATAATAGCTCTCTCCCCATTTCTTTTCTCTCTTTGATATTGAAGCAACTATTTTTCATTCTTTCACTTGGTATTTCTTAGAGTGCTTGGGAACTTCAAAATTTGTGGTCTTTGTTAACTTACATCTAAGAACAATAGCTCATTCAATACCAATTTCTTTTTCATGCACTTCAAATATAGCATGTCTAGGCTCATCCATGTTAGAAGGATTAGTAAGGGTTACCAAAGAGCTCATGTATTCCTCTTGATTAGAATATGAACCTTCCATACAAAGACTCAAATAGTCACTAATGTTTGATCTTATGTCACTTGGTGGGTGAGGTATCGTTTTACATGGACAAAGTAGCTCCACTACCAGACCTTCAACGACACTCACCATGAAGAGATCCAACACATAGCCTTCCTCATAGCAATGATGTGTGATTGTTTGCTTGTTGACAACCAATTTGATGGAACCTAGGATGTGAGGCCATCCAAAAAGATCAAATTCATCCTCTTGTGTATTAGAGGTTGGTATATAATCTAGATCACAACTGATTTTTTGATAGTTGATCTTTGGTTTTGCTTGGCACAACCAAAGAATTTTGCCTTTGTGCATCTAAGATGATTGATTCAAGCTTTTGATCTTTACAGAGCTCTCATCCTCCATCATTAATTTCTCACCACTAGAGAGGTGGCACATCCCTATAAGCATTATTGTGTAGAATGACCTTGGAAATTTTGCCATTGTGCTTAATATAAATGGCGTTTCCTCCCCAATTTTGAAGCACTTTCAATTGTCTTAGGAATGATTGACCTTAGAGAAATTCATAGTTTCTCACCTTGCCAATTCACATATGGAAATTGTGTCCTTAAATTCCACATCATCTACAGTCATGAAAATATTAATCTAGGAGACATAAGGGTCTCTCCATATGTCTATCAGCTAACTGTAGATGCATTCTAGTTGGTTGTAAGATTGACTTACCCCAATTTTCCAATAACTTCTAGGTAGTAATGGATACAACTACACATGAATCTACAATAGCTTTGATAGTTACATCATTGTTATGGATTGGTAACAAATTATTAACCTCATCAGCTTCACTATAATCTCCAACTTTATCAAGAGGGATATCAAGAATGTGTGACTCTATATCCTTGTAATGTTCAGTGGGTTGGGGACCAAGCTTCAAGGATTTGGTTTTCCTACACTCAGCAGATATCTCATCACTCTAATGTAGGAGGGTAGAGATAAAAGGTGTGTTCCCACATCAGCCCATGATTATGGAATTATTGACTTCTTATGAGGTAAGTCACTTCTCATTGAATTGTTTCATGTTTGGAAATGTGAGAAGGGAGGCCTATGTTGTGTGTGGGCTTCCTTCTTCCATCTTGGATCTAAAACTTTTGATCCTTGAATTCCCTTGCAAAGAAAACTCCATGTATGGTACAAAAATTTTCACTTATGGAAGTCGAAAATGAGTCAGGATGGGTTTCTAGCTCTAGAGTGTTTTCGTGATGATCAAGGGAAAGATCCTTTGATTATTGATATGCTTTTATCATCCTTTGCATCCTTTGATATTTTTTCATAGCCTTCTAAAGTTTTTCTTCCTTTCTTTGGAGTTGCTCTTGCCTTTCCCAAAGTTGCTTTTCCTTTTCTCAAGTTTAATATTCTCTTTGATGGGCTTTAGCTACTTTTCGCAAATGCTCTTTGGGCATGCCTATTGGAAGAATAAGGTTAGATTTTACTAGCATCTATAGGGAAATTTCTATCACCTATTGACACATCGCTAGTCGTTCCTTTTCTAAATCCCCTCTTGGGTAACATTTAACATGATTCTCTACTTATGGTCCTTCTTTAAGTGTATCATTATAGGCTTTGAATAATCCTTCTAACTCAGAAGTTAGAGGATCAGCAAGGACCAATCCAGGTTGATGGCATGGATTTGGGTAAGGATAGGGGTAGGACAGTGGATAAGCATGTGACTATGAATTTTATAGTGCTGATGCACTATGATATTGCATTCTTAAAGCTTGATGTTGAATTTGATCTTGAGTAAGCTAATCCTTCTTTCTAAGGATCTCTTCTTTCTTCTTGGTTAGCTCATCTTGCCTCAAGCTCGATCTCTCTTTTTCCATTTCTTGTCTTGCCTACATACTTGATGAATACACATAAGCTTGATGTATTAGCATACCACTTGGAAAGCTTCATATGCACAACCTCTTGTAACTTTGAGTTTAATTACCCATTGTAAAAGGTCAATAAACCCACAAGGAGTTAGGAAGCATCTATCTCGCATAATTTGGTAGTTGAAGTCAAGAAATAATCAATCCTATACTTTAGGATTACTTTTAGGTGGAGATTTAAATTCAAATTCAAATCCTTGGCTCCAACAAAAAGGCTATAAACTTGAGAGGAAAAATCCCGCGAGTATCTCGAGGTTCTGAGATCATTTCCATGTACCTTCATTGAGAAGAGGAGCTCACCTCATAGCTCTCTCATTCTAAACTCATTGAGCAATGCCTTGTTGCCAATGACTTTGTAATTTTACATGATTTAGTCGATACATGTTCATTACTTCCTACTCTCATATCTCTATCACACTCTATCAGAACAGTGATCTTGTCTAAGCTGGTTCTCACTGTGTAGTGCATCCTTTTGCATGATTTAAAGCATTAAATCTTCAACATACTGTCTACTTTAGTCCTACAAAGCTTCATTGCTAAAGCTTTACTTGATCGTTAGATATCAATCAAACTCTGCTCACTAGTTTGTCACTATCAAGGCTCGTAAAAGTCGAGGTGTATGGTTAACTTGCTAAACATAATTCTCTACATATGGTTTATCACTTTAGATCATTCCACTAATGATTGGTATCTTGTTAAGCTAATTGAAGTTCCCCAAAAGGAATTTTTCTAATTCCTAATGTACTCAGTGAATTGAGTAAAATAGTGAGCAGGTGTCTCAACCAAAATAACAAGTTTTGTGCATTGGATCATATGTCTACCTATCTGTTTTGATTTTATCATTTGTGCATCATGTTCCAAGCATCATATATGATCATTTATGCTTATTAGCTAGCTAAGGAGGCCCACAACACTCTCCAACCATCACTTATCGTATGTGTGAAGCAGGTTTTAGCTACACGAACTCATCTCTTGTGATTATCCACCATCTCCTCCAACAGTGGTATCAGAGCAAGCACAATCAAGATGGGAGATGGTTTTCCATCGTTCATTGACAAGTTGGATAGGAACAACTACTCAGCATGGTCCCTAAGGATGCAAGCATACCTTCAAGGCATAAGCTTATATGGATACATCTTAGGAGATGAAGACATGCCAATCTTCAAGAGCAAGAATCAACCAACAAGGGAAGAGCAAGAGAGGTGAACCACATGGTGTGCAAAGGATGCTCTTGCAAGGTCATACTTACTAAAATCAATCTCTAATTTCTTGTTACCACATGTTAGAAATTTTAAGACCTCCCAAGAGACTTGGGAAGCGCTTTCATCATACTTCTTCTCCAACACAAGAGCTAGGAAGAATCACTTGTGGATGGAATTCACAACTCTCAAGAAGCAATCAAAGCAAGGAGTGGCCGACTATGTAACCAAAATGAAGGATGTTGCAGACCAACTTGAAAGCATTGGAGAAGAGATAGAGGAAGAGCACATAGTGAGGCAGATCATCAATGGGATTAAAGCAGATGATAAGTGGGAATCCTTCACCACTGCAATGGATCTCTACATGGATATGTAGATACTTGATCACAACACCTTGATGGGACAACTCTTCACCCATGAAGCAAAGCTCAACAGAAATGGTGACAACTCAAGAGGTAACCAATCTTCTACCCTTTATATAGATAAGAATAAATCTAAGGATAAAGGTAAAAGTAAGAAACAAGATGAAGAGGCTAGTACCTCTCAAGCCAATTATGCAGGAAGAAGAAGAGGTGCTAGAGGTAGGGGCAGAGGAGGTAAGAAAGGTACGTGGAGACCCTACAACAACTCACCATGCAACATATGTGGTCTCAACAACCACACTACTGAAGAATGCTACAAAAATACAAGGAACCAAAGGGGAAGAGGCTTCCATAGAGGAGGCTATGGACAAACAAGAGGCAGGTACAACAATGGTGGAGGAAACTACAACCATAACTACAATCAAGGCTACAACAACAACAACTATCAAGGAGGATTTAGAGGAAGAAGGGACTTCAATAACTACACTGAAGATCAAGAAGATTCTCTACTCATTATGAACATGACATCCAAGAAAGGTAAAGATGATGGGCATCTCTTTTACATTGACTCAGGTTGTTCCAATCATGTGGTAGGGAATGTAGCACTCTAAACTGATCTTGAAGAACCAAAGGGAAAGCATAAGGTACAAATTGGTGATGACACCAAGCATTTAGTCAAGCAAATTGGAAATGTTAAGGCATCTAATGTTAGTATGAACCTTTTGAGCAAAGTTCTGTATGTGCCTACCATAACCAAAAATTTACTTAGTGTTGGGCAGATAGTAGAGAAAGGTCTACAGGTCAGGTTCACAAAGCATGGAGCATATGTGGAAGACACCCAACAAGGATTCAAGAGGATATCCAAAGGTGAGAAGTTAGGTAGATTGTTTACTTTTGAAATTGAAGACACAAGGAACATAGCACTATTCAGTTATAGAGACCAAAACCTCTGTGAGTTGGAAATATGGCACAAGAGGCTAGGGCACATAGGTGAGAGAACTCTGAAGAAAATTTGCAGGGATCAAAGTGTGCTTGGCATTCCCAATGTGACCAAATAGCACATGGTTTACAAATGTGGAGCTTGCCAATTTGACAAAGCTCATAGGCGACCATTCAACAGGAAAGGATACATCCATGAAGATTATTTGGAGCTTGTACACATTGATGTGTGGGGTCCTAGCAAAGATTCATCCAGGTCAGGTTCAAGGTAATATGTCTCTTTTATTGATGATTGCAGTAGGTGGAAAATTCTCTATTTTATGAAGCACAAGGATGAGGTGTTTACATGTTTCAAGAAATATTTGGCACTAGTTGAGAACCAAATAGGAAGGAGCTTGAAGAGAATTAGGTATGATGGAGGTGGTGAGTACTTTTCACATGAATTTGATCTATTTCTACACGACATAGGCAAAAAGAGGGAAGTAACAACCAAGTATACTCCTGAATTGATGAGTGGCAGAGAGAAGGAACAGACTTATTGTTGAGGCAGCTAGGTCTATGTTAAATGAGAAAAAATTACCAAATCATTTATGGGTAGAGGCTGTATCCATAGCCACCTATTTGGTTAATAGGTTTCCATCCAAGTCATTGGATGGTATGATACCATATGAAGCTTGGAATGGTAGGAGAAACTCATTGGATCATTGCAAGATATTTGGGTGCATTGCCTATGCACACATCCCATCACAAATTAGAGGGAAACTTGACCCTAAGGCTGAGAATTGCATATTCATTGGGTATGACCAGAATCAAAAGGGATATAGACTTTAACATCCCACTAACAAGGCATTCATAGTTAGTAGGGATCTGATCTTTGATGAGAATAATTCTTGGTTTGAAGATGATTGCAGGAAAGTCAAATTACAATATGATTTGGAAAATGATTTTCCAACCCTAATTCCAACACCAAGCAGAGTACATCAACTCAGAAGATGAGGAGAAGGTTGATTTCAAAGCTTAGAAGTCAAGAGGCAAGTTCAAATACAAGCAACTAGAGGATCTACCCGAGTCTTCCAATCAAGCCTTAAGGAGATCAAAAAGAGAAAGTAAGAAGCCCATAAGGTATGGATATGATACATCCTTAGTCACAAAGCACTCTGTATACATCACAAATGATTCAATGGAAGAGGAGCCTTCTTCATTTGAAGAGGCTAAGAAGAAGAAAGAGTGGAGAGAAGCCATGCAGGAGGAAGTGGAAGCATTGCAAGAAAAGCACACATGGGACCTAGTTCCCAAGAAACAAGATATGAAGATAATTGGTTCAAGGTGGATATATAAAGTTAAAAAGAACTATGATGGTTCTATAAACATTTACAAAGCAAGATTAGTGGCAAAATGATTTGCCCAAACACATGGAGTAGATTATGAAGAAACATTTTCACCTGTGGCAAAGATGCCAACAATCAGGGTATTGGTAAGTCTTGCTGCATCAAAAAATTGGAATTTATATAAGTTAGATGTCAAGAATGCATTTTTAAATGGTTGGATATCAGAAGAAGTATTTATGGCACAACCACCAGGTTTTGAAGATGAAGAGAAAGAAGGATATGTATGCAAGCTTAGAAAAGCACTCTATGGTCTCAAGCAAGCTCCTAGAGCTTGGAACCATAGACTTGTTACCTATTTGCACGATCAAGCCTTTGTGGCAAGCAAGGTAGACTCTTCTTTATTTGTGAAGAAGAATAAATTAGAGATCATCTACTTGTGTATCTATGTAGATGATATCATTATTACAGGTAATGGTTCTGATGGTATCAAGAAGGTCAAGGCTCAATTGATGAAGGAGTTCAAAATCAGTGATCTAGGGTTGTTAACCTATTTCCTTGGCTTAGAACTTGTGTATACAGGTTTAGGTATATTCATCATACAAAGAAAGTACATAAATGATATGTTGGTAAAGTTTAAGATGGAGAACACTAAAGTTGCAGGTATTCCTATGGAGATCAATCATAAGTTAAGTTCACATGAAGGTGAACCACTTGATGATATTACAAGGTATCAATAACTTGTGGGTAGTCTTAATTATGCTACTTTAACAAGAGTGGATATTGCATATGCTGTGAGAACATTGAGTCAATTCATGCATGTCCCAAGGAAGCCACACATGGAAGCTACAAAGAGGGTGCTTAATTACCTAAAGGGTACAATGAATGAGGGGTTATTCTATCCCTTCACTTTTGACATAGAGATAAAGTTATATTCTGATGCAGATTGGGCTGGCTCCAAGGATGATAGGAGGAGCACATAAGGATACCTATCTCTTGTAGGTTCAAAAATCATATCATGGCCATGCAAGAAGCAACCAACTATGGCCTTATCGCCCATAGAAGCAGAATATAGAGGTTTGGCTAATGCAACTCAGGAAGCTATGTGGCTTAAGAAATTGTATGTAGATTTGGAGATACATTCCTACACTCCAACTATCTTTGGAGATAATACTAGCTCACTTCATTTGGCTGCTAATCCTGTGTATCATGCCAGGACTAAGCTCATTGAAGTGCATCATTATGTCAGAGAGAAATTTCTAAGAAAGGATATTCAATTAGCATATGTATCAACTCATTTGCAATGTGTAGATTTACTTACCAAAGCATTGGATGGAACAAAGATGAAAAGGTTCAAATTGATGATTGGGCTACAAGAGATCAAGGAGCAATGAAGATCAAGCACGTTACACTTGAGGGGGAGCTATTGGTGCAGTTAAGTCCAAGCCTACATACTTGATGAATACATATAAGCTTGATGTATTAGCATATCACTTGGAAAGCTTTATATGTACAACCTCTTGTAACTTTGAGTTTAATTACCCATTGTAAATGGTCAATAAACCCACGAGGAGTTAGGAAGCATCTATCTCATATCATTTGGTAGTTTAAGTCAGGAAAGCATCAATCCTATACTTTAGGATTACTTTTAGGTGGAGATTTTAATTCAAATTCAAATCCTTGGATCAAACAAAAAGGCTATAAAACTTAAGAAGAAAAATCACATGAGTATCTCGAGGTCCTGAGATCATTTCCATGTACCTTCATTGAGAAGAGGATCTCACCTCATAGCTCTCTCATTCTACACTCATTGAGCAATGCCTTATTGCCAATGACTTTGTAATTTTACATGATTTATTCAATACATGTTCATTACTTCCTATTCTCATATCTCTGTCACACTCTATCAGAATAGTGATCTTGTCTAAGCTGGTTCTCACTATGTAGTGCATCATTTTGAATGATTTAAAACATGAAATCTTCAGCATACAATCTACTTTAGTCTTACAAAGCTTCATTGCTAGAGCTTTACTCAATCGTTAGATATCAATCAAACTCTGCTCATTGGGTCTGTCACTATCAAAGCCCGTAAAAGTCGGGGTGTATGGTTAACTCGCTAAACATAATTCTCTGCATACGATTTATCATTTTAGATGATTCCACTCATGGTTGGTAGCTTGTTAAGCTAATTGAAGTTCCCCAAAAGGAATTTTACTAATTGCTACTGTACTCAGAGAATTGAGTAAAACACTGACTAGGTGTCTCAACCAAAATAGCAAGTTTTGTGCATTGGATCATATGGCTACCTATCTGTTTTGATTCTATCATTTGTGCATCATCTTCCAAGCATCATATATGATCATTTATGCTTATTAGCTAGCTAAGGAGGCCCAAAACACTCTCCAACCATCACTTATAGCAGGTGTGAAGCAGGCTTTAGCTACACCAACTCATCTCTTGTGATTATCCACCATCTCCTCCAACACCAAGCCCCCTTTGTGGTTGAGAGTCCTTGGCTGGCTTGTATTCTTCACTCTCTGAGTTGCTTTGATCAAACACTTTTTTACCCTTATGTTTCTTTTGAGCCTTGGCTTGCACTCTAGTGAGTGCGTTAGGAGAGGCTAGGATACCTTCACTTTATCCTCTTCAATGCTAGAGTAGACGAAAAAGTCAACACCATATTCATAGGTGCTAGTTTGCTCATATCCGAATTTTGAAGACAATCTTTGTATAGATGCATCTCTTGACAATCATTACAAAAAGATTTTTTGGATGGTATGGGTGGTAGCTTGAGAACTTGTACAAGTGGACAACCTTTGATGAAATGGTTCTTATTGCATCTATAGCATAGGTGTCTCTATTGAGTAGCTCTAAACTGAGGTCAAACCTAGTTTTCTTGTGGGAAATTTTTGTAATACACTTGGTTAAAATCAGGTTTTCTATACCCATGACCATAGTTCTAGCCATGATAATCCTCATATCCCCTTGAACAATTTGGATAACTTGAATAACTAGTGGATGGGTCATTCTTTTGAGTGTATGCCTCTTGTTGGCTAATTTCTATGGCAGTTTCTTGCCTCCTTATTTCTACAATAATAGGTGAAACTGGCATTATATCCTGCTCAATTGGCTCTTGGGCTTGTCCATAATTCACTAGAACTACATGTTGAGGAGAAAGTGGTTGTTGACTCAACACAGGTCAAGCTGGGTATGTAGGATACTCTAGCATTGGTCTAGGTGGATATGGAATTTGTTGTCTGACTTGGTATGAGTATCACTATGGATAATAGTACTATTCATGTGAATTAGTTGTTGGGACTTGATAATTTCCCACATTTGTTCTACTTTGGTACTGAAATTACTATGTAGGATATTGCCTAACTGGTTGTTTATTGTAAAGGCAATTGACAATTGAGTGATTAGACCAATTTTGCTCAATTTCAAACTATTAAAGTTGTGGTTGTGCTAGATGAGGTGGTCGTCTTTTACACACATGTGATGGATGATCTATTCCACATTGCAAACACTTCCTAGATAGAAGCCTAATCCCTTGTAGGTTCAACTTCTTGGCAACAACCTCTACCATTTCATCAATCTTTAAGGAACTTAACTTCACACTTAGAGTGGACTCTGTTGTTGGTGAGAAGACTTGAATATAATTACCCAAGTCATGCTCCACACGGATGCACTTTTGAATACAATCCTCCAAAGTGGTGGGGTTCATCAATAGGCTGCAATATGTAATGAGCAATCTTCAATCCATTAAGGAAATGAGAAATGGATTTCACCTCTAATGAAAGATATCTTGTTGCACATCATGCTACATATTGCTTGTAGTGATGAGGAATTAACATGAAGTCCTCATTGACTTCTTGTTTGAAGCTTGTTATTATTGTTAAGGTGCCATGCATGAATCGAGTCTTAATGAGTTCAACTATGAATGTCTTTAGGATTTGTTCTATATTTTGAGAGTTTTGTATGCATAGTAGTTGGAACCATGCTAGGGTAATACCTTTCAAGGTGAGGCCAAAGGCTTCATATTGTGTGAAAAATTCATAACTTATTTAGCTTGCAACACATGTACAAACTCAAACTCGTTTGCACAATGATCACCTTGCCTACATAATACTCTTGCATACACTTTGCCACTTGGGAAGGTAAGAGATTTCTATCAAATTGTGGTCTTATAATTTTCACTTTGGAATTTGAGGTTGTTGTGCCAAGCCTTGAGAAACGAGTGGGACTTGTGGCACATTAGGCACTTTTTGGCTTAGTGGATTTACGTAATATGACATTTCTAGTGGCCTCTATGGGAATGCTTGGGGAATAGTAGGTTGAGATGGTGGAATATTTGGTATGGGGATAGTAATTGGCATAGTCATAAAGGAAATGGCAGGCCCAAGTTGCCATTTGGTAGCCGTATTCTAGGATACATATGTGACATGTGTGGTGATAGGTGTGGAGATTTGTGTTGTCTGAGCCATCGAGATAGGATTATTCTGTGTCATTGCAGTGGTATTAATAGATGATACACTCTAAGTGGGTGCTAGAGTGGTGACTTTCGGGTTGGTTGGAACAATTGAGACTTGTGGACTTGGATTCCTAGGATCCTATGTCAGATGAATACTTTCCTAGGAATAACAATCACAAAGATAACTTGGCCATGATGTGTAAAGTATTGTTGGCTATCTACCCCTAGTGGATAATATATTCTATTCCTTTCATCTTCATAGATTGGCAATAAGGTTGGATATGAATGATTGAACTTGTAAATGTCCAAATGATAAGGACGTTGAAGTAGATGGTGGTAGAATCCAAGAGGTTTCTTTTGACTCTAAAGAAAAGTCCACTTCAGGGATAATATCCTCATGAATGACTTTGTTTACATGGATGGTTCTTGCTAATGATGGGAAGGAATTAGGATCCATCTTATTTTGTTCATTTTGGAGTTCAAGATTTAAATTAGTATTATCTAGACTTCTATTCCTTGTGGAGTTATCCTCCCTCATTTATATCTTACCATGTAATAGGCTCCCATCTTGTCTACTAGAAATTCTCCTTCAGGTCTTACTACAATGATATTTGGAAGAATTAGATCCCTGAGTTTGCCTAATCCTAAAATAGACCATCCATAGTCATCTTGATAGATGGTGGTTCTCAATGAATTATTTTTCATGAAGGTGAGTGTTATTTGGAATTCACCCTCAAGCCTTGACATCCAATCTAATTGCATATTGGGATCCTAGGTTTTTTTTATTTCGCTTTCTGAATCACTTGATGTCTTGTAAGTGCTCCTAATTGGGCCTATATAACTCATTGCAGTAGAGATGCTATTACATGTGGATATGTTGATTCCAATTAATTTACCTGATATAAGAATCATGCACACACACAATCAATGAAGTAATTAATCACCCTATGTAGTGCACGAACTATTTTCCTTCTTTCAATGTGACACAAGATTAGAGATGTATTTGAATATTGAAATCAATAAGTGCAATGCTTACTTGGATCTTTGGGAAGCCTCTTTTCACCTCAAATCACTCAAGAATCTATACAATTTGATAAGATTCAAGTGCCTTTGGTGGTCTTTGCCCCCCTTGTATTGTAAAAAAATTTCTTTGGAGCTCCTTCAATTTCCCACCCTCACCTAAAGTTCAACTTCAAAATATCATATCTTAAAATCAATTTATGATTTTTAAGAAAAATAGTTTTTGATATTATGGATTTCAAACGAGATTTCATATTATCTATAAAGCTCACAAAATGTATTTTTTGCTAAAAAGTTACGGAAATTTAAGCTCTTGGGATCAAAAGAGGATAGCAAGACCTATCAGGGATCCTTGTGTATTGCAAACCCACTCAATGTTCCCTTAGAAATGTGTGATTTATCCCCCTTCCAGTCTTAGGAAAAATAGGACAAAAATAGATGATACTTGACTCCCATGATGGTTGGAAAAAATGATACCTAGAAAGTCTCATGACACTTGGCCCATGACACCTATGAGATGTTGTGACACTCAGCAAGTGTCGATGATATTGAATGATGCCACGACACTTTGTCCATGACACACGACACTTATGAGGTGTCAACGATGCCTAAAGGACACCTTGAACTCATGATACATGACACCTGTGAGGTGTCAATGACACTTGAGGAGACGACACATGAAAATCAACAACTAAATGTCATCAATACTTGGTCCACAACACATGACACCACCTAGGTGTCAGTGATAGCAATCAAGTGTTGGTGATCCTGAACTCATGATACCATTGTGTCATGACACGAGCCAAGTGTCGATGACACCAAGCTCATGATATCTAAGTGTCCCAACACTAGTCAAGTGTTGATACTAGCTATGGGTAACACCACCTAGATGTGGATGAGACCACCCAGATGTGAGTGACATCACGCAGATGCCAATGACACCACCTAGATGACAACCATGCTCTTTAACTTGAATAAATTAATGTGGTTAACTACCTCACAAAACCCATTCTAGACCCAGTAAAGAATGGAAAATGTGATGTCAAGACAAACGAACCAATGTAGTAGGCCAAGCAGACCACAGGTACAATCCACCATGCCAAGAATTAACCCCCATGACCACACTAGCCAGGGAACGGGAAATATAAATAGACCTACCTTTAGGAAAAAACCACTCCAAGATGTTCCCATCATAATTCCATCCCTAGAGCCAGGCAGCAGATTGAGACCAATCCAATTGGACAAATGCATGCGAAATCGTTACGATGGCACATGAGAGCCCTATGACCACATTGCAGAATTCAAGCAGGTATTGCGTGCAGAGCAAGTGGATGTCTTTTTCATGCAATATGAATCCTTTGGGGGTAACCCTCATGGGAATAGCCTTAACTTGGTTTCAATCCTTGGATCCAAATTGCTTTGACCATATCGAATAATTCTTCCAATAATTTATTTGGGAATTCACTAAGCGAGGGATCAAGCACAATTCGTCATCCTTACTACATAGTTTCAAACAAGCTCCTAATTGAGACAGTAAAAAATGCAGCACGAAGATTTAATCAATATGTGATCGATGCCCTATTACAGAGAGACCTTCTCAATAGAAAATGATATCCATATTTTTAGAAGGCCTAACCAACAGAACATTGAGAATCTTGGTATATGTAAAATGACTACAAACCCTAAGTGAGTGTCTTTAGGAGTGCATAGATTTGGAAGACAACTTAGCTGAGGATCTCAAAATCACACAAGATCCTACCAAAAAAAAGGATACAAGGAGCAATGAGACTTCTAGTTCAAGTTATGTGGGGGGAAGTGGCAATGTTAGTGGCCAAGAAATTGGGAGTACAAGGACAAAGGAACTACCAGAACTCCTCCTTGAGAGTGCCAATGTTAGGAAGTTGCACACTTTATGGTGGAGATCATCCATCTCATGTCTGCACCAGGGAAGGATTAGAGTTATCACAACCTTAGCCTTACGATAGATGACCAACTCAGGGGCCTAACATGTACTCTTATAGTGAGCAAAAGTACCCCAACTACAACACCGAAAAGTATCCAATGAGTAGACAGCCACGACCATTTGTACCACCCCAATGTAGACCATACGAGTACCCTCCGAGAGAAAGAGGCAGAGAAGTTCAAAGGTATAACCCTTGTCCAGGACCACGAGGAGCAACTAGACCATATGAACATGGAGGATATAGCCAACCTCAACCTATACTAGGACAACAACCACCACACCCACTAGCTCCGACACAAGGGTAGAACATCACAATACAAGTCGTTTGTCTTGAGTGTGGCAAAGAACAACTCTTGAGAGATTGTCTCGGACATCCCTCTAGTGCACCAAAGGTTACACCCGTTAATGTGGTAGGCCTAGTAGGGGACTCAAGTTCGAGTAACGATAATGTGGGTCCTATACATGTAGTTACTAGGGCACAAGCCTTACAAAAAGCTAACTAGGTGATCAATCAGAGCCAAGTGAGTCAGGAGAGCCTAGTAAGAGAAAAACAAGAACATTGAAGGATACTAGAGAGAAGACCAATCGTAAGTGGACCAAAAAGTTATCCGCACTGGAAGAAAGCCTGAAAGATGCAAAAATAAAAATAGAAGATATTGCCTCTCAAGATCTCTCACATGTTGAAACTCCATCCACACCACCTCCTCCCCAACCTCACCCCCACCCACCAACCATTGTAAATAGACCACAACCAAGATGTGTTCTTGCATATCCAACCCCAGAAGACTTGGACATGATGTTCAAGGCATACTAGGCTCGACTTCAAGAAGGGCCAACACCTGCAAACCTAGATAAGAGCTACCCTAGAGCATAATTAGAGATCGAATAGGAAAAAATGTGCATAAAAATGGTGGAACTAGCTCAAGCTATTTTCAAGGCCAATCGTTCAATTAGACGAATGCTATTACACTAGGTTTGCACTTCCAAGGCTTAATAGATAGATTAGAGTAGTTGGTAAATAAACCGCAAGTTTCTTTACCTCCACAGGCTCAACCAACTATTGAAAGAGAAAGCTCATCACCAAAGAAAGTCTATGTTCCTAAATCCATAGATGACGGAGAACCTCTTTCAATTCAACAACACTCTCAAAAGTTCTTGCGGGAAATACAAGAAGAGAAATGGACCAAGGAGAAGGATAACCCCCCTCCTATTCTTGAGATTGATGACCTTCATGATCAATTTCCACAAGACATTCCATCTATTTATGGAGACCAAGTAGATCAACAAGAGGAAAAAAGTTCAAGATTTGAATCCAATTCCTTGCAAGAGTTGCCATAGTTCATAGGCCGATGGGAATCTGAATCTCTCTATATCAGAGCTCCCACGATATTGATCAGAAATGAAGACTCAGTTGTCATATGATATTCATCATGTTAGTTCATGTCACTAGACATATTATGGATATCATTAGACATTCTGGTAGAATATAGAGTATGAACACTCTCTCTCAATGGGGTATTCAAGAGTCTTGTAGAGATCTCTGACGTGGTCGGGCAGTACGGATAGAAAACTTCTCTGTGAGTGACTCATGGAGGGCATCAAGCTGCGCGTCGGGCAATAGCAAAGGGCGATAAAAAAAGTCACTACAACAGTGGTATCAGGAAGTTGCATACAGGAACAAGAGATATATTTATGATAATCTCCAAAGTAGTGAAGATTTACTTACCTTCACAAGAGTCTCATAGTATGATTAGGAGACTATGGGGTATCATGATGAATACCCAAAGAGTGACTAGTTTCACTCATGCACATCACTTGACCAAGTAGTGAAGCATTTCTGCTACACTACAATGGAAACCAATTAGATGGGATCACAGAGATGGGTTTCATGAAACAACATCAACGGGTGCTTATATGATTCGAGTGATGGTTAGGAAGGCCAAAGGTATGGCACAAGCTCTATGATTCAGACCGTAGATCCATCAGTTAAGATTAGTTGGGGTACCCAATACATTATGTATATCGGGACCTACAAAGAGGTACCTAGGCTTAATCTTGGTACCTTTGAGCACTCTTCTTCTATGGCCATGAAGAAAAAGACTCATCATTCATGGCGTCATGTCTCACTAGATAAGAGGAGAGCTCTTATTAGACATCTCCTTAGGATTGGAACTTATCCTTCATATTTAGGGAAGATTTATCCTTCCAGTAGAGAATGTGATAGGTGATTTTATCACCCTTGGTATCACATACTCATTTTGAGTTTTTCAGGAAGGATAACTCCATCAGTTTGATTGGATCGTATAGATCCATGCATAGAGTATGGTTAGAATAGATAGCTCTTTGGTATGGATACACATGTGTTTATGGTATCATGTCATATCATTGCTGACCATTTTAGTAGAGGGCTTTGACCCTTATTAGGAATTTATTTTCTCCTTTCTTCACTACATACACCTTCATTAGTAAGGGGAGATCTATTCTCCATCTTCATAGGAATGTATGTAATGAGGGATTATGCATTAGTATGGAAGAGAGGAGCAAATGAATTCATAAGTTTCTCTTTTACGGAAAGGAGAAAGTGAGAATCAGCTCAGAGATCTATGAGAGATCTCACTTTAGCTTAGTGGTCTCACTTTAGCTCCTGTTCTTCAAGAGAGACAGAAGGAAAGGAAAACACGATTTCTTCATAGGAGAAGAATAGAGTATGTTTTCCTTTAGAGAGAAGAGGTGTTTAGGACACATCTCTTAGTCTATATTTCAGGAGGAATTCATTTCCTCTACTTTTCAATGTAATTTTCCTTCACATGGGAGTATCATTCTCCACTAAGGAGTTATGGTTATGGAGTAGAGCAAATAAATTCATAAGGAGTTATGGTTATGGTGTTCTCAGTTATGGAGGAGTAGAATAAGGAGTCTCTTCCAAAGGGAAAGGGAAAGTGGAATAGATTCCACGACCAATGCTCTTTCCCCTCTTTTCCTTAGAGGAGATTACAGAGAGAGAGTTTCACTTTCTCATTTTGGTTGTCTAGATAGAAGTGGCATTCTTCTATCAAAGACAAGAGGGAGATCAGTTAATCATGATGGTTAGATTGAGTTTCACCTATAGACTCAGAAGTAGTTATGGTATTTCCAGTAATGGTCCTTGACTAGATGAGATGATCTAGTTATTGACATTAGTGAGACTGGGAATATAGTTATGACTTCTCTCCTAAGAGTTTATAGGAGATATGGATGTATCCAAACTCTCAATTGATGCTTCATCATGAGGATGATGTGTGAGCATCAGTTAGGAGGATGGGTACTAAGGGGATTATCTAAATCTCAAAGGGAATGCTTTCTGCAATCATATGGCAAACTATAGGGAAGAGAAATATTAGAGTTTGCACAAGTGCCAATAGATGCTCTTCCAATAGAACTTAGTCCACACGTAATGGATGAAAAACCACAGATCTCTTGGTTGGTGAAATGTAGAGATTTCATTTTACTACCATGAGCTAGATGATGGATTTGCATAGTTCACAAGATAGTTAAGTTAAACTATCACTTGTGATTACACTCAAGGTTAGGAAGACCTAGAGTGGTATGAGGGAAATCTAATATTTAGTCTTAGATGGGTTTGGATTCACTTGTTATGGGGCTTTGTTCTATATTTTAGAGGATTATATGGTTTATTATCTCCATTCTGGTACGGTCAAGATTATAAGCTTGGCACTTTACACTTGCTTTTTATATTATTACTTCATAGAGGATACATCATATGGACTTAGGTCATTTTGGTGATGTTATATGATATGGCAGTAATAATTTGGAAGTCAAGTGTCTATGGGAGATAGTAGGCACCACTCAGATGGTTTCCCACCTTTGAGATGATCTCATATGAGACTTCTTAAGGGAAACAACACACAGAGATAACCATGTACATAGAGTACATGGGGTTCAGGGGAGTCCGAGCTCTTTCTTCTACCATTACGGACATTTCATTTACATTTTCCAGGACGAAAATGCTTTTAAGGGGAAGGAAATGTCATATGATATTCATCACGTTAGTTCATGTCACTAGACATATTATGGATATCATTAGACATTTTGGTAGAATATAGAGTATGAACACTCTCTCTCAAGGGGGTATTCAAGAGTCTTGTAGAGATCTTGGACGTGGTCGGGTAGTACAGATAGAAAACGTCTATGTGTGTGACTCATGGAGGGCATCGAGCTGCACGTCGGGCAATAGCAAAGGGCGATCAAAAAAGTCACTACAACATCAGTGAGGTAAAACCTGAGTTATGGAAACACGTGGCGAATCAGGTCCCATAACTTGATTCCAAAATGCCAAAAGAAGACTCTAAACAGAAAGTACCAGAGATACCTCTAGATAAAATAGGGGACATGAGCGAAGGTGAAGAAGGTAATACTTATCTTCAGATCACCTACCAAGGTTACACAACCAAAGCGATCATAGATTCAGGTGTTGAAGTTGCTATTGCAGCCACCTCCTTGTGGAGACAATGGGGTAAACCCGCATTAAGACCAACTAGAATGAAGCTTCAGATGGCTGACGACCATGTGGAAAGACCTCTAGGATTGCTAGAAGGGATAACTCTAACCACTCGTGGTGTAGAGTTTGAGCACACCTTTATATGTGACTTTGGTAAAACTAATACCTACGAAATGATCCTAGGAAGACCCTTCCTACGACAACTATAAGTTGTGCAAGATTCGGGAACCAACTCCTTGTACTTGCAGCGCTTAGGGGTCACAACCAAGGTAAATTTGAAGGATTACACCTTTAGAGATGTACCACCCCTACAGTGGAATCCTATCTACAAGGAGCAGGAAGATTCAATCTCTGTGCATTCTAAAAGTTCATCTGACACATCCTGGATGCATGAAGATACTCATTTGTGGATGTGCAAGGTCGCGCAGGAAGAGGAAAAACGCTTAAAGGCAAGAGAAAAAGGAACTTCTCAAGGAGATAGACTAGTTAAAGACCCAACCTATGCACCAATGATCTTTTGAGATGAGGAATTTGAGCCTCATGGTTGGGCAGAAATCTTAGCTACCATAGACATTGCAGTCAATGAAGAACAATGGACACCTCATTGTGATGAGGAGGGTTATGATATTTCAGTGTTCATGTGTCAGCCCTTGCTAGAAGAATGTGACCCTAGTGACTTCATAGAAGAAGAAGAAGAGAACGATGACGATCTAGAGTCCATTGTGATGGATAGTTGCTTTAATTCAGAGAAGCACTATCTAGAAGATATAGGAGTATTTACCCAAAAAGAAGAAGAACCTCTCACAAGCATCAAAACGGTAAATCCAAAGAATGGAAGTGAGGGTGATCAAAAGAAAAAGAAAAGAACATTAGTGAAACAGGAAGAGGAGGAACCATTGTTTGAAGTACTAGAGAATTTCAAAAAATACGAAGTTGAGGACCGAAAAATTTTGGTACGAATGCCTAAGAGAGAGGTCACCACAGGAGAAGCATATGATAATAAAGAAAAGACCAAAAAAATCATGGTCACCATTGAGGAGAACGAAGAGAGATGTACGTACATAGGAGATGACCTAAGTAAAGAAGAGGAAGCAGAGTTGGTAGCTTTGTTAAGGGAATATAGGGATGTGTTTGTGTGGCACTATAGAGACTTGAAGGGAGTAGATCCAAAAATTTTCTCTCATACTATCCCCATGACTGCTGATGCTAAGCCCACCAAACAAAAGTGACAGGAAGCATGTATAAGCAAGATACGGAAGGTGTTCTAGCTTGTTGTGTCGAGGACGATGAACATAGTAGTTGGTTGCAACAAGCCCATGAAGGATTTCTAGGGAATCACTATTCTAAACAACGAACATTGCAAGATCTAAAACGTTTAGGAGTGTATTGGCCTAGTATGGATAAAGAAATTCATGAGTGGATCAAGAAATGTCCAGTGTGCCAGAATAGACCCCTAGTGGAGCATGCCACCCTTTATCACGTGTCGTTCATTCTAGATTGGAGTGCTCCATTGGTAGAATTTATGAGATCAGGAATACTACCTAGTGAGGCAAGTCTAGCAAGAAAACGAAGTATGGAACAAGAGGCTCTAGACTATGCCTTAGTAGGAGACAACCTATATCGGAGAGGCAAAGATGGTTACTTAAGACTGTGCGTTCATGAATCAGACTACTTGAAAGTCTTGGAAACTGCACACAGCAATGTTGCAGGTGGACACTTTGGGCCTGACAAAGTAATTAAGACTATCCTATTCTCAGGACTTTGGTGGCCACTCTTCATATGGATGCACATACATATGTGAAGAAATGTGACACATGACAACATGCCCAATACCCAATTAGAAAAGATGAGATGCCTTTGAGGCCAATGATGGGAGGACGTGCATTTTCGAGATGGGGTATAGACTTTGTAGGTCCTATCAACCCTCCAGCTAGAAACTCCCATGCAAAGTACATTATTGTAGCCACAGATTACCTTATGAAGTGGGTAGAAGTAAAAGCCACTACAAATAATGATGCTCAAACAATGACAAAGTTATTATTTGAGAACGTGTTCACTAGATATGGGCTACCAATAGAGTTAGTGAGTGATAGAGGCACACACTTCTTGAATTAAGTCATTGAAAATCTTCTCCAAGAATTCTTGGTGATACATAAGAAGTCTGCCCCCTATCATCCATAGGCTAATGGACAAGTAGAGAGCACAAACAAGATCCTATGTAATGTACTGACAAAATTAGTAAATAGCAAACACTCTGATTGGGATAAATAGCTTCATCATGATGTTTGGGCTTACCAAGTTGCCTATAAATAGCTTCATCATGATGTTTGGGCTTACCAAGTTGCCACCCCATTTCATATGGTCTTCAGACAAAATGTTGTGCTACCTTTGGACTTCCTAATCCCAAATTTAAAAGTAGCACAAGAGCATGAGTGGAATGGCCACGAGTTGTCGTCTTGGATCTTTGATCTAGAACGCTTAGGTGAGACAAGGCTATGCGTGGCGGCAGGAATCTATGCTGCAGTGAAAAGGTAAAAGGCATACCTCGATGCCCATATCAAAGATAAAGGCTTGAAAGAGGGAGACCTAGTTTTGGTTTATACTCTAAAGCAACATGCTCATAAATTGGAAAAAAGAGGATACGGACCCATGATCATTCATAGAATTTCCACGAGTGGTGCTGTTCAATTGGCCACACTAGAAGGTGATGTCTTGCCGAGTTATATTAGTGGTTGTCGAGGCAAGCTATATCTAGAATAGTGAGCTACATGAACCTATTAAAAAGAAGGCTAAATCTTAGAAAGAAACTAGAGATAGGGTTAAAAGAAAGTGGGCTAAGAAAGTTGTATAGTTAGAAGGTAGCATCAAGGAGACCCAAGAGAAAATCCTTAAATTCTCATCTCAAACTCCCTCAAATTCAAAACCCCAACCCGCCCCATCACCTCGCATGTCAGCTTTTGTTTCTCCCACCACAAAAGTAGGATCAATGTTAGCAGATCCTACACCAAAAGACTTGGACATGATGTTCAAGGCTTATCATGATTGTATTCAAGTAGGGTGAAGCACAACAAACTTACAAAAGCACTATCCATGAGGGGATTAAGAGATTGAAAGAATGAAATTATTTTTAAAGATGGTTTTTTAGGGTGTATTTGAAAAGTTACAGTATTTAGTGTCAAAGCAAGAGGGTTCTGCCCCACAAGAGGCTCCTCCGATTTATGGCAAGAGAGGAAGTTTCAACCAACAAGAAGCTTATGTTCCCAACTGTATGGCATATGGAATACCTCTCAAGTACCCTCAAGTGTTCTTGCGACAAAATTTAGGAAGAAAAATGGGCCAATGAACAAGGGGATCCCTCACCCATTCAAGAAATAGATGACTTGCATGATCAATTTCCTCAAGACATTCCATCTTGTTGAAGTTGAAGGTCAAAGACAAAGCACAGGAGCACATCAAAGAGGTGGACACACAAGAAGAAGGAGCAAGTAGGGAGCTCCAAGAAGTGTATGTCAAATTTTCAGAAGAAATCCCTACAAAAATAGTGATTTTCATCACTAAAAACCATTGTAAATACTATTTTCTATTTTTATAACTCCATTTTGTTCAAGCCGAGGAGTCCTCGAGCTTGAGGAGTATTAGAAGTACCATCGTACCAATTTTCATAATTTTTAGACTTCGTTTGAGCCCTCAAATAAGCCCTGGAACCTAATTTTTAACTAGGCCGGACACTAGGTCTGGACAGGGCCAAAACTACTCAAAAAACTATAAAAAGAGCTAGAGAGCTCATTTTTGAGGTTAGCTTGTTAGAGAATAGAGCTTTTGTAAGAGAACTCTTTTGCAATCGAAGCTTTCCATTGTTCCTCTCTTTGGTCTTATCTTGTCCGCGTGTGTGTGTATGTGTGTGCATGTTTGTGTGCTTTCACTCACTCACTTGTGCCTTCACTTGCTCGTGGTCTTCATATCGGTCCTCACGTCTCTGCGGATTGACAAGTAAAGGAGGTGGTGCTTACGCTTGAGCTACACCAAATTTTGGCGCCGTTGCCGGGGAGAGAGCTTCGAGGACGAGCGTTGTGGTGGTAAGATCGTAGATTTGCGACGTTGGAAGGTAAAATAACTGTCATTTTTGTTCATTTTCTGATTTTTCTTCTTCATCTTCATCATCATCACCATCTCCATCTTCTTCCATCTTCTTCTTCATAGAAATTTCTTGTTTTTTAGTGCATTTTCATCATTTTCATACCATCTTTCATGCATTATTGTGCGAGGAGGAGTTAGGAAGTGCAAGAGAACGGAGCTCGCCATTGCTCGGCGCTCAGAAATTCGAAGTTCCCGCCAAAAAACACGATTCTGTGATGAAAATCACGATTCTGTGAAAATTCAAATTTTTTTTGAAAATCGCGATTCTCAGTTTCCCACCTAAAAGCCTTTTGAAAAGAACACGATTCTATGGTCATTCTCAGAATCGCGATTCTGTTGTTGTGCTCAAAATCGCGATTCTCACAAATCACGATTTTCAGCCAAAAAATCACGATTCTGAGAAAACACGATTCTCTGGTTGTGCTCAAAATCGCGATTCTCTAAATTTTTGGAAACCACGATTCTTTGAGACAAAATCACGATTCTCTAGAACACGATTCTCTAAGACACGATTCTCTAAAACACGATTTTCAAAAACACGATTCTCTGTTGGCAATCACGATCTTCAAAACACGATTTTGTGAAAAACACGATTCTAAGCTCAAAATCGCGATTCTCAAAAACACAATTCTCTGCTCAAAATCGCGATTCTCAACAACACGATTCTCTACTCAAAATCGTGATTCTCACAAATCACAATTTTGTGAAAAGACGATTCTGTGAAAACACGATTCTAAGCTCAAAATCGCGATTCTCAAAGACACGATTCTCTGCTCAAAATCGCGATTCTCAACAACACGATTCTCTGCTCAAAATCACGATTCTCACAAATCACGATTTTCAGCAAAAACACGATTTTGTGAAAAGACGATTCTGTGAAAATAGGATTCTCTGCTCACAATCGCGATTCTCTTAAAGTTCACAAAATCGCGATTCTCTTGAAGTTCACAAAATCACGATTCTCTTGATTTCACAAAATCGCGTTTTTTTCCAAAAGGTCCTGTTTGCCTGTTTTGACCCCCAGGAGCCTGATTTGACATAACTTTTTCATCCAAAGTCCATTTTTTGAGCTCTATAGCTTGTTGGAAAGCTCGTTTCGCATACTACACGGCCTCAACTATTCTTTATAAGAATAACGTGTTGATTTTTAGATAGGATAATTTGAAGTTGGGCTTCAAGTGGGACTAGGAAACCAAGGGGGCTCCAAAGGATTTTTGAACCATACCAAGGGGAAATTTTGGACTCTTAGCCAAAGCTTATGAACCTGAGATCTAGTAGACACCTAGGCAAGGATAGACAAAGCATTAGATCTTCTCAGTCTAGTGTCAACCATACAGCTAAGTCTTGGGCACAACAACTAAGTGGTTGTCCTTACGTACTAAACTCTGACACAAGTGACTTAGAAATGTCTTTTAGCATGGGGAAACCTACAGGTGGCTCAGGAACTGCCCATTTACAAACACCAGAAGGAGCCTATAAAACACAATTGGAATATATTCGGACCAACCGATTAGGTGCTCGCATCTATGAGGATGGCTTGAGGCGATCAGTGGTCCAACTCAAAAATCCAGATCAACCCTTTGGACTTGAACACCTAGTGGTCAAGTTCGAAGAGGGTTCATACATTGATAAGGAAGGAACCATGTATGTGGTCACCAACCTACCAGATAGGAGTGATGAGTTTGGAAATATCATTCCTGAGAATGAGATAGGAGATCTAGAACAAGGAAATGTAGGACAAGGACCCCAGACTCCTAGAGGCAAGTCAGTTTTGAACAGAGTGATCACTCCAGATTGGATTCCTCAAGATAACAAAAGCATAGAACTATTATTGAATAGAGAAATAGAGGAAGCTTTTTGGAGATTCAAGCCAGATCAACCTAGCTAATTGGGCATAGTCATCATCTACGAGTTCAAGGACCTAGAGATACCAGGAAAAGTTTTCTACTTGGATAACACATGAGAGAAAGTGTTCTTGGTAACAGAACATGATAGACATGCATATACTTGGAAGAGTGAATTGATTTTCCCTCCATCAAGATCCAATGTTTCCCATGGCCTCCAAGGAGTAGGATCATCCCAAGCTCATCAAGCCCAGAGAGAAAGAACTAGAGAGTGACCTGAGGTAAGTTTTGCACACCGTGCGGGCAGAAATAGAGCAAGATTTGAAAATGAAAGACCTGAAAGAGAGACATCAAGCACATAGGCAACCAAGAGATGAACATGATTTTCCATTGCCTAGACCCCGAGAGCACACAAGAACCCTTAGACCCACTCAAGTGATCAAGGCAATGAAGAATTATTTTGACGGGTCAGGAGATCCTTATGATCATGTGGCCGAGTTCAAACAAGTGTTAAGAGCTGAACAGGTTGAGGATTTGTTCACCGAGTATGAGGCATTTGGTTTAACTCTTAAGGGCACTGCCTTAGCTTGGTTCCAACCACTGAGTAGTCGGAACTATCACAATATAGGTCAACTGCTAGAGGAATTCATTGTTGAATTTTCCAAGAGTGGAATCAGGCATAACACATCATCCTTGATCCACAGCTTCAAGCAGACACCCCAAGAAACAGTGCGACTAGTAGGTAGAAGATTCAGACAATATTTAGAGAGATGCCCTACTCCCGAGTTACCCACACCAGCCAAACAAGTGGCTTTGTTCTTAAATGGCTTACTGAGCACAAAGTTGAGATCATATGTGTACTTGAAAGAGCCCAGATCCATAGAAGAGTGTGTGCGGACATGCATTGACATAGAAGATAACTTGGGTGAGGAGTTAGGATTGTCCAAACTCTATAAGGATTCTGATAGTTCTACTAGTCATACTTCAAAAATCTCCACGGAAATAGATGAGATAGCTGAGCAAGTTGCCAAGAAGCTCGGAGTCCAAAATAGACAAACACAAAGAGTCACCTCATTGAACCGATGTTATACCTGTGGAGGGGACCACATGGCTAATGTATGCCCAATGCAAAACCAAAACATTAGAGAAAGGAATGCTCCATATTGCACTATTGAGAGAAAATACACGAACCACACAACTCAAGATTGTCCTTACAATAGGTAGGCTGTTAGACAAACTTATCAGCAACCTTACCAACAAGGTAGGTATCAGAACCAATACCAACAGCCATATTATCGACCACAACAGCAATATCAGGCACAATATAGGCCACAACGAGTCTTGGGAAACCAACCACCAGCTCTTGCCAATGTGATTCCAGTCAAGTATGTTGTGGGAGAGGAAAATCCAAATAGAGCATTGGTACCACTAACCCCATTGATACCAGATAATGACTCTCATGCTCATAGTTCAGACTACTCCCATGAAGGTAGTCCACATGCTTATTACACTGAGTCGCCTGAACATAGTGAGATTTACTCGTATCAATATGAGGCACCACCTGTGGAGCAAAATTGGGAGCCATAATACTCCAATGTCATGTACACAAATCCTAACCCTAGGCCCCAATTGAGACAAATGAGACCACAAGCCCCTAGAGGATCTTGTTTCAGATGTCAAGGTGACCATTTCATTCGTGACTGTCCCCACCCACCATCATCGAGTCAAGGTCAGGTTATCACAATACAAGCTTTTTGTCCTGAATGTGGAAAAGACCATCTTCCCAGAGATTATCCAAGAAACCCCTCCAGTGCACCCAAGATTACACCCATTAATGTGGTAGGCTTAGTGGCGGATTCAAGTGCAAGTAGCAGTAATGTGGCACCTGTATAGGCAGTTATTAGGGCACAAGCATTAAAACAAGATAAACCAACAGAACAATCGGAGTCAAGTGAATCAGGAGAGCCTAGTAAGCGGAAAACAAGAACATGGAAAGATACCAGAGAAAAGGCCAATCGCAAGTGGAATAAAAAGTTATCGGAACCAGAAGAAAGCTTAAAAGAAGCGAAAACAAAAATAGAAGACATTGCATCTCAAAGCCCCTCGCATGCCGAAACTCCATCCACTCCACCTCATCCCACCCCACCACCCATTGTAAATAGACCGCAACCAGGGTCTGTTCTCGCAGATCCAATCCCTGCAGGTTTGGACATGATGTTCAAGGCCTACCAGGCTCGACTTCAAGAAGGGCCAACAGCTGCAAATCTAGACAAGAGTTACCCTAGAGCGGATTTAGAGATTGAACAGATGAAAATGTGCATGAAAATGGTAGAACAAGCTCAAGCTATACTTGAGACTAGTCAAAAGTTCAATCAGACAAACTCTGTCAAACCAGATTTGCATTTCCAAGGGTTACTAGAAAGATTAGAGCAGTTGGTAAACAAACCACAAGTTTCTTTACCTCCACAGGCTCAACTAGTTATTGAGAGAGGAAGCTCACCACCAATGGGAGCTTATGTTCCTAATTCCACGGATGCTGGAATGCCTCCTTCAATTCAATAGTACTCTCAAGAGTTCTTGCGGGAAATACAAGAAGAGAAATGGGCCAAGGAGAAGGGTAACTCCCCTCCTATTCCTGAGATTGATGATCTTCATGATCAATTTCCCCAAGACATTCCATCTATTTATGGAGATGAAGCAGAACAACAAGAAGACGAAAGACTAGATTTTGAATCTAATACCCTAGAAGAATTGCCTCAATTTCCAGGCCCATGGGAATCTGAATCTCTCCAGATTAGAGCTCCCACAATACTAGTAAGAAATGAAGACTCAGTGGTTCCAAGGAACACTGATGTTGTGAAAAACACTAAGGTTCAGTGTCATGTCACTGTAGAAGAGCTGCTCAAAGCAAAACCTGAGCTATGGAATCATATGAAGGATCAGGTTCCAGAACTTGATTCCAACATGCCAAAAGCACGCTCTAAGAAAAAAGTTCCAGAGATACCTCTCGATAAAATAGGAGACATGTGTGAGGGTGAAGAAGGTAATACTTATCTTCCAATCACCTACCAAGGTTACACAACCAAAGCAATCATAGATTCAGGTGCTGGTGTTGCTATTGTGACCACCTCCTTGTGGAAGCAATGGGGCAAACCCACATTAAGACCAACTAGAATGAAGCTTCAAATGGCCGACAGTCATTTTGAAAGACCTCTAGGATTGCTTGAAGGGATAACTCTAACCACTTGTGGTGTGGAGTTTGAACATACATTTGCTATATGTGACTTTGAGAAAAATAATGTCTATGAGATGATCCTAGGAAGACCCTTCCTACGACAATTGCAAATAGTACAGGATTGGGGAACCAACTCCTTGTACTTGCAACACTTAGGGGTCACCACCAAGGTCAATTTGAAGGATTACTCCTTCAGAGATGTACCACCCCTACAGTGGAATCCTATCCACAAACCGAAAGAAGATTCCATCTCTGTGCATTCTGAAAGTTCACCTCATCCATCATGGCTGCATGAAGATACTCATTTGTGGATGTGCAAGGTCGCAGAGGAAGAGGAAAAACGTTTCAAGGCAAGAGAAGAAGGAACTTCGCCAGGAGATAGACCAATTAAGGACCCAACCTATACACCGATGATCTTTCCAGATGAGGAATTTGAGCCTCATGGCTGGCCAGAAATCTTAGCCACCATGGACATTGCTGTCAATGAAGAACAATGGACACCTCATTGTGATGAGGAGGGTTATGATATCTTAGTGTTCATGTGTCAGCCCTTGCTAGAAGAATGTGACCCTAGTGATGTCATAGAAGAAGAAGAGAATGACGATGATATAGAGTCCATTGTGATGGATAGTTGCTTTAACTCAGAGCAGCACTATCTAGAAGATATAGGAGTGTTCACCCAGAAAGAAGAAGAACCTCTCACAAGTATTAAAACGGTAAATTCAAAGGATGGAAGTGAGAGTAGTCAAAAGAAAAAGAAAAGAAAAGGAGTAAAACAAGAAGAGGAGGAATCATTGTTCGAAGTACCAGAAAATTTCAAGAAATATGAAGTTGAGGACCGCAAAATTTTGGTACGAATGCCTAAGAGAGAGGCCATCATAGGAGAATCATATGATAATAAAGAAAAGACCAAGAAGATTGTAGTGACCATTGAAGAGAATGAAGAGAGATGCACATATATAGGAGATGACCTAAGTGCAAGAGAAGAAATGGAGCTCGTAGCTCTATTAAGGGAATATAGGGATGTGTTTGCATGGCACTATAGAGACTTGAAAGGGGTAGATCCAAGAATTTGCTCTCATACTATCCCCATGACCGCTGATGCCAAGCCCACCAAACAAAAGCCCTACACATATAATGATACATATGCAGCCCAAATAAAAGAAGAAATTGATAGGTTGATTGAAGGTGGATTTATCTATGAGATTGAACATACTGAATGGGTGTCCCCCATTGTAGTGGTGCCCAAGAAGAACGGGAAGTTGCGAGTGTGTATTAACCTTAAAAAAGTTAATGCCGCTACGATCAGAGATAGTTATCCACTTCCAATCACGGAACACCTACTGGAGCGTGTTGCAGGCAAGGAAGTTTATAGCTTCCTTGATGGGTTTTCAGGTTACAATCAAGTAGCCATTGCCCTAGAAGATCAACACAGAACAGCTTTTGCCACAAAGTGGGAATCTTTGCATTTCGTGTGATGCCATTTGGGCTCACCAATGCACCTGCAACATTCCAAAGGCTCATGTGTCATGTATTCAAAGAGTTCTTGCGAAAGAGCTTAGAAGTGTATGTGGACGATTTATGTGCTCATTCCCAAGAAAGAAGATACCACATCCCTGAGCTCAAACAAATCTTCAACAAGTGTAGAGAATATCGAGTGTGTCTGAACCCAGAAAAGTGTGTGTTCATGGTGTGTCAAGGTAAAATCTTAGGTCATATTGTTTCTAAGAATGGAATATCAACAGATGAAGATAAGGTACGAGCCATAGCGGAGCTGCCAAGGCCAAGGAATGTTAAAGAGGTACAAGCCTTCATGGGCCATTGTGGATATTACCGTAGGTTTATCCACATGTATGCGATCATAGCTAAACCTCTTTATGGTTTGTTGAAAAATTTTGAGTGGAACGACGAATGCGAGAATTCTTTTAATGAACTGAAGAAACGTTTGTGCACTGCACCAATACTGACCACTCCTAATTGGAATAAACCATTCCATGTCCATGTGGATGCATCCAATCACGCCATAGGATGTGTGCTAGCACAACCCACAGGTGAAGGAAACTTAGATTTACCCATAGCATATGCTAGTAGACAGCTCACCGCAGCTGAACGAAACTATACCACAACTGAGCGAGAGGGCTTAGGCATGGTATATGCTGTGAAGAAGTTTAGACACTATTTATTGGCCAACAAGTTCAAGTTTTTCACTGATCATCAAGCTTTGTTATATTTGGTCAATAAACCTTGCAATATTGGACGCTTAGTAAGATGGTTCCTCTTACTAATGGAATATGACTTTGAAGTTGTTGTCAGGAAAGGTAGAACCCACCTTCGGGCAGATCACCTTTCTCGCATCACTTCAGGAGAGTCACCGCAAGGAGTGTCTGATGAATTACCCGATGCTTATCTGTTCAATTTAGAAGTTGTTCCTAAATGGGCAAATAAGTTGGTACCAGTCCTAACTTTCGGACCTACGAATAAGAATGTGAAAACATCACAAGAAGAAATTGTAAAATCACAAAAGTATCACATATTGGCAGGAAGCATGTACAAACAAGATACTGAAGGTGTATTAGCTTGTTGTGTCGAGGATGATGAACATAGTAGCTGGTTGCAACAAGCCCATGAAGGATTGCTAGGAAATCACTATTCTAAACAACGAACATTGCAGAATCTAAAACGTTTAGGAGTGTATTGGCCTAGCATGGACAAAGAAATACATGAGTGGATTAAGAATTGTCCAATGTGTAGAGAGAGACCACCAATAGAGCATGCCACCCTTTATCAAGTGTCATTAATTCCTCATTGGAGTGCTCCATTGGTAGAGTTTATGAGATCGGGAAGATTACCCAAAGAGGCTAGTCTAGCAAGAAGACGAAGCATGGAGCAAGAGGCTCAAGGCTATGCCTTAGTAGGAGAAAACCTATACCGAAGAGGCAAAGATGGTTATCTAAGGTTGTGCGTTCACGAATCAGACTATTTGAAAGTCTTAGAAACTGCGCACAGCGGTGTTGCAGGTGGACACTTCGGTCCTGATCGAGTAATCAAGACCATTCTATTTTCAGGACTTTGGTGGCCCACTCTTCATATGGATGCTCATACCTATGTGAAGAAATGTGATACATGCCAACATGCACAATATCCAGTTAGAAAAGACGAGATGCCCTTGAGGCCAATGATGGGAGGGCGTGCATTTTCCAAGTGGGGCATAGACTTCATATGTCCTATTAACCCCCCAGCTAGAAACTCCCATGCAGAGTATATTATTGTAGCCACAAATTACCTTACAAAGTGGGTAGAAGTGAAAGCCACAACAAAGAATGACGCTCAGACTACGGCTAAGTTCTTATTCGAGAATGTGTTCACGAGATATGGGCTACCAATAGAGTTAGTGAGCGATAGAGGCACACACTTCTTGAATGAGTTCATTGAAAATCTTCTCCAAGAATTCTTGGTGATACATAAAAAGTCTGCCCCTTATCACCCACAAGCTAACGGACAAGCCGAGAGCACCAATAAGATCCTCTGTAACGTATTGACAAAACTGGTAAATAATAAACGCTCTGAGTGGGACAAACAACTTCATCATGCTGTTTGGGCTTATCGAGTTGCCTACAAAACGGTACTCAACACCACCCCATTTCAGATGGTCTTCGGACAAAATGATGTGCTACCATTAGATTTCTTAATCCCTGCCTTAAAAGTAGCACAAGAGTATGAGTGGAATGGACATGAATTGTCCTCTAGGATCTTTGATCTAGAACGCTTAGGTGAGACAAGGCTACGCGCGGCAGCAGGCATCTATGCTGCAAAGAAAAGACAAAAGGCATACTTTGATGCACACATCAAGGATAAGGGATTGAAAGAGGGAGATCTAGTGTTGGTTTATACACTAAAACAAGATGCCCGTAAGTTGGAAAAAAGAGGATACAGACCCATGATCATTAATAGAATTTCTACTAGTGGTGCAGTTCAGTTGGCCACTCTAGAAGGAGATATCTTGCCAAACTATATTAGTGGATGTAGAGTCAAGCTATATCAAGAACCTCTTATTGAGGATATGCTAATGAGACTCAACACTGCTAAGAAGCGAAAAGAAGAAGAGTTAAGAGTGAGAGAAGAAGCACAGGTAGAGGCCAGAGAGCGTATTAGGCGAAATAAGTTAAGGCGACTAGGCCTAGATGTCAACTCAAAAGCCCCAAAATATCACATGGATATGTGCCAAAAATTAGGCATAGCGACTTCTCAAGTCATTGACCGAAGACCCTTTGTGACCATAGAGATAGGACAAGGAAAGGGTGCAAGGAGTGTGAAAGCATTGATTGATTCAGGTGCAACAAGTAGTGCAGTTAGACTATCCTACTGCCAAGACTTTCAGTTGAACATCAATCCCATAGAAGCTTATCTCATAGGATTGGGAGGTGTGGAAACCCCTTGTTTGGGCGAGGTGGAACTTCCCATCTACCTTCAAGATGTTCCAATGAAAGTCAAAGTGCTAGTGTGTCAAGATGAGAACCTTACAGAACCACTTGTCTTGGGTCAAGATTGGATCTATGACCATGCAGTTAACTTAAACCTAAGAAGTCAGATTCTTTAAGTTTGGGTACATGAACAATGGATTACATTAGAATTAGAGAACTGCATGCTCACAGATCATGGCACCATACACTCTCTTAGTTCCTCTAAGACTAATCTTCACCAGCAAGATGTTGTATGTGTCAAAAGCTCTATGATCCAGAAGGACTCAATCATGGAAGGATAGTCACAAAGGCAAGCACACCCTCCTTCTTTTTTGAAGAGTAAAGCATCCATAGTAGTTCAACCTCAGAAGCAAGCACAACAATTCAAGACAACTGCTATAATAGCAAATAGAAAGACAACCTTCAACAAGAAAGCAGTTCCGAGCATGAAGCAGATCTGGGTACGCAAAGGAGAGCAACCACCAGCCTTGCCCCCACAAATCCCATCTAGGCAAGCCAACCAGGCCAAAAGACGAAGGAAGAAGCTTGGACAAGCTCAACCACAAGGTATCTGACAAGTTTGGGTGCCTAAGACATTAGCTGCAGCTCAACAAGGGCGATTAGAGATGTGGGTACCTAAGAAGCTCTTACATCCACAACAACCTATGTTCTCCCACATGCAAGTTCTCAATAAAGAAGCCACAAAGAGAAAAGGGTAAGAACCACATACAGAGATTGAAAGAAGATCAAATCACCTCTTCAACCATAGTAGGAAGACGTGTAAAAAGGGTATGGGTTTGGAAACCAAAAGTACAAGTAGCCTCCACCGAACCAAAGCACCAATCACACTGGATACCCCAGTTCAGAAAGCATCCAAAGAGGAAGATGCCTGAAGTGATCTCTACAGTGCCAACTGCTATTCTAAAATGGACTCCAATAAGGAGGATTACATCAGTTCGAGACCCAATGGATACCTCCACCAAAGTCGGCATCAACATCCGCAAATAACATCGAAAGCCTCGACGAGCGACAACCATGTGCTCCTTGCACAACCTTGTCTTTTGCACCATTCAGGTCATGCATTTCCAAAGTATGCATTAATATAGGGCCACATTACATGGCCGTGCATAGACACATTTGAGAGTCCCATGCACAAGAGCACATTGATATATTCAACTATTGTTACTGATACTAACATTTGTCTTCTTGTTTTGTGACATCGCTCCAAAAGAAAAGAAAAAAGTAAAAAAAAAAAAAGAAAAAAAAGGGGGAGCAAAAGAAAAAAAGAGAGAGACAGAACTTGTTCCCAGGTTTCGCTCATGAAACATGAATGAGCCATGCTGAGTTGAAGGTGGAACTATTTATTACTGGCATTTATCAGCTTTGATAGAAGTGTATCTCGGCTAGCAGGTGATATAATTGCTGCCTTATCTGATAGATGTCAAGAACTTGGCATGAACATGGCATCACAACTATGGTTTCCTCTTACCATGGTAGCAGTGAAGAGCTTGAAGGTCCACAACTTGAGTGATGCTTAACTACTGCATATACGAGAGCATCCAGGGAGAAATTTGCAAGAGTTACCAATGTTGTTTATCAAAGAATATAAAGAAATTCAATTCTCAGTATTTGGCAAATGTTGCTTTGAAAAGAGGAGACAGAACCCGACACTCACAAAACAATTTCATTAGTGAACCATCAACAGGGACATTCATCGACAATGTTCCATCACAAATGCCACGTGTACAACACGAAGAGATAAACATCGATCGACCCTTCACCGTGGTAAGTATCTTTACTTTGGCAACACCATAACCATGATAGATTAGGAAACCTCTTCGTCAGCATACCCTTGAGCACTTAGCTTAAGACCCCCAATTTTTGCACCATACTTCCTCCAATGCATTTTCCAAGTAAGCATGCATAGGGCTACATTACAAGGCCGTGCACAAGGCACATATTTTCCTCAACCCATGCACGAACACACTTCCCCATCACTCATTAGGGGATTCGGGCACTTGGCATGACTCCTATGAACATCACCTAGAAGATCTAGAGGCCATCAATGGAGACTCACAACGACACATTCATGATGGAATCCAAGGATGAAGCACATATCACGGGACTACCACTCGCACAAGCTCAAAGAGACCAATGAATAACTGGCCAATCGATCTTGCCACATTTGGAAGAAAGACGGATCTCGTTTCTACTGCATGGACACTACTTCTCAAAGCACTACCTGGAACAACCATTACAACAAGGTCTGTCAAGGACGACAGACTCAAGAGGGGGGGGAGTGTTGAAGCTGAAGGTCAAGGACAAAGCACAGGAGCACATCAAAGAGGTGGACACATAAGAAGAAGGAGCAAGTAGGGAGCTCCAAGAAGTGTATGTCAAATTTTCAGAAGAAATCCCTACAAAAATAGTGATTTTCATCACTAAAAACCATTTTAAACACTATTTTCTATTTTTATAACTCCATTTTGTTCAAGCCAAAGAGTGCTCGAGCTTGAGGAGTATTAGAAGTACCATCGTACCAATTTTCATAATTTTTAGACTCTGTTTGAGCCCTCAAATAAGCCCTGGAACCTAATTTTTAACTAGGCCGGACACTAGGTCTGGACAGGGTCAAAACTACTCAAAAAACTATAAAAAGAGCTAGAGAGCTCATTTTTGAGGTTAGCTTGTTAGAGAATAGAGCTTTTGTAAGAGAACTCTTTTGCAATCGAAGCTTTCCATTGTTCCTCTCTTTGGTCTTATCTTGTGCGCATGTGTGTGTATGTGTGTGCATGTTTGTGTGCTTTCACTCACTCACTTGTGCCTTCACTTGCTCGTGGTCTTCATACAGGTCCTCACGTCTCCGCGCATTGACAAGTAAAGGAGGTGGTGCTTACGCTTGAGCTACACATCTCTATATGGAGATTAGATGGAAAATCAATGAGAAGAGGGTTTAGACTTCCACATTAACTTCTTACATGAGTTGCCTCAATTCGTTGGACCATGGAAGTCCAAACTAATTCAGATGAGAGCGCCTACAATATTGGTGAGAAGTTAGGACTCGATCATACCTAGAAACATTGATGCTCTCAAAAACACTAAGGGATGGTGTTATCTTAATTTATCAAAATTCTTTAAGTTCCACCTAGAGTTATGGAAACATGTGTAAATCAAGTTCTAGAACTTGACTCCATCCATCTCAAGGAAAGCTCCAAAAGAAAGGTTCTAGAGATCCCTATAAATAAAATAGGCAATATGTGTGAAAGTGAAGAGGATAATACCAATATTGCCATAACCTACAAGGGCTACACCACCAAATCATAGATTCATGCATAAGTGTTGCCATTGCTACCACATCATTATGGGAAAAGTGGGGTAGAGGGGTCTTGAGACCTAAAAGAATGAAGTTATAGATGTCTTATAGTCAGATTGAATGCCTGTTAGGATTGTTGGAGGATCAATCTCACCACCTATGGTTTTGAGTTTGAACATACCTTTGCCATATTGGACTTTGGGAAAACCAATGTTTACAAGGTGATACTATGAAGACCCTTTTTATGTCAACTAGAGATAGTGCAAGATTGGCCAACCAAATTTTATTGTTGTAATGCTTAGTGGTTACAACCGAGGTCAACTTAAAGGGTTACACATTTCAAATGTCCCATCCCTACAGTGGAATCCCGTCCACAAGTTGCATGACAACTCAATGTCAGTACACTCTGTGAACACTTTGGATTTGCCATCGATCCATGAAGACAACCACTTATGGATGTTTAAAGTAGTTAAAGTTGAAGAAAAATGTTTAGAGGCTAGTGAACCAAGAAAAACAACTAGTAATAGATCCCTAGAAGACCCAACCTATGCACATATGATATTTCCAGATGAGGAACCATGGATATGACTGTCAATGAGGAATATTGGACCCCTCATTGTGATGAGGATGGTTATGATGTATCTTTATTTATGTGTGAATCAATTATAGATGAAGAGAAAGAAAAGGAACACATTAGGAATGATACCTTTGGTAAATCTAAAGAGAAAGTTTAATACTTACTAGGATTCAAGGATCCAAAAGAATACATAGTTAACACTGAGGAAACCATCACCCCCATAGTAAGAAATAATAGTAATAATAATAATAATAATAATAATAATAATAATAATAATAATAATAAGAAGAAGAAGAAGAAGAAGAAGAAGAAGAAGAAGAAGAAGAAGGAATCCACTCTAGAAAAGGATGAATAACGATTTGAATTGCCTCATAACTTTAAGAAGTATAAAATTGATGATAAAAAAATCTTAGTGCAGATTCCTAAGAGAGAGCCTTTGATGGGAGAGGCTTATGAAAATAAGGAAAGGACAGAGAAAGTAGCCGTGATGATTGAGGACCAAGAGGATCGATGCATGTATATAAGTGGCAAATTAATCCTAGAGGAGGAAGAAGAGTTGATAACATTACTTTGAGAATATTAAGACATATTTTCCTCAATGTGACCAAAAAGGGGTAGATCCAAAGATATGCTCCCACAGAATCTGCATGACCCCAGAGGGAAAACCCACGAAACAAAGACCACACACATATAACGATAACCAGGCTGCCAAAATAAAGGAAGAAATCGATAGGTTGAAAGAAGCTAGATTTAATACAAAATTGAGGAATGGGTATCTCCCATTGTAGTTTTATCCAAGAAAAATGTAAAACTATGTGTTTGTATTAATGTGAAGAAAGTTAATGCCATAATGATTTGAGATAGTTATCTGCTTCCCTTCACATAGCATTTGTTAGAAAGGGTCACTAGCAAGGACGTTTATAGCTTCCTTGATGGATTTTCAAGCTATAATCAAGTAATAATAACCTCAAAAGACCAACAAAAGATGGATTTCGCCACCAAATGGGGAATCTATGCATTTCACATAATGTCATTTGGGCTCATCAACACACTAGCCACCTTTCAACATTTAACGTATGAACTTTTTGAGAAATTATTGCAAAAGACATTAGAAGTTTACGTGTATGATCTTTCTGCATGATCCCACATAATAAAGGATCAAATAACTAAGATAAGAAAAGTTTTTGACAAATGCCAAGAAAATCGAGTTTTCTTAAACCTTGAGAAATATGTATTTATGGTGTGAAAAGGTAAGATTTTAGGTTACATAGTTTCAAATAATGGTATATTGATGGAGGAAGACAAGATTAGAGCCACCATGGATTTACCATGACCCAAGAATGTGAAAGAGGTACAAGTCTTTATGGGCCACTATAGATACTATCAACATTTTATCCACATGTATGCTATCATAGCAAAGCTTCTTTAAAACCTCTCAACTAACCTTGAATCAAACCTTGAGTGTGAGACTTCCTTCCTAGAACTTAAGAAATGTTTGTGTTCAGCTCCTATATTCACAACTCCAAAGTGTTACAAGCCATTCCATGTTCATGTGGATGCATCAAACTATGCTATCAAATGTGTACTGGCAGAACCCACCGATAAAAGAAATCTAGATTTACCAAAAGCCTATGCCAATAGACAATTGAACTAAGGAAAGGAACCATACAACAATTAAACCTGAGGGATTAGGCATGGTATATGAGGTCAAGAAGTTCAAACATTGTCTTTTGGCTAGCAAGTTTAAGTTTCTCACTAATCATCAAGCCTTACTTTACTTGGTCAATAAACCTTGAAATACAAGACGTTTAATAAGATGGTCTCTCTTACTAATGCAATATGATTTTGAAGTCATTTTCAAAAAAAGGTAAAACCCATTTATGGGCTGATTACCTTTCTCGACTCACCTCAAGTGAACCCCCCAAGTTCTATCTAATGAACTTCTAAATGCCTATCTCTTTAACCTAGAAGTAGTTCCTAAATGGGCTTAAACATTAGTGCCTATATTAACTTTTGAACCTTGACATAAGCATGTGAAGACCAATGAAGGTGACATGATATGATCACAATATATCAATTGTTATCAGTAAGCTTGTATAGACAAGAAAAACAAGGCATTTTTGTCTTTTTGTGATGATTATGAAGAACATTAAAGCTTGCTACAACAAGCACATGTATGAATATTAGGTCACCATTACTATAAACATCAAACTTTTTAGATATTGAAACATGTAGGTAGATATTTTCCTACAATGCAAACAGATGCACATGTTCTATTAATGCAATGTCCTATGTATGAGTAGATCCCTAGTGGATCATGTGACTCTCTACCATGTTTCATTGGCACCGGAGTGGAACACTCCATATGTAGAATTCTTAATATTATTAACTTTTCCTCCCTAATGCTACCCCAGCAAGACAACAAAGTAATACCACAAGAAGCTCAAGGTTACACATTGATCGATGATAATCTATATTGATAAGGTAGAGATGATAAATTAGGAGTGTGTACATGAGATTATGTAAAAATCCTAGGAACTACATAAGAGTGGTGTTGCAAGTGGACACTTTGTACCTAACCATGTGATTAAGACCTTATTCTTAAGTCTTTGGTGGCCCAGCCTTCACATGGATGCACATACCTATATGAAACATTTTGACACTTGCCTGAGAGCATAATGCCTTATCTGACTTGATGAGATGCCCTTAAGACCAATGATTGGATGCAATTTTTTCTCCAAATGGGGAATAAATTTTATAGGACCCTTTCATTCCCCTGCAAGGATTTCACACATAGAATAAAAAATTTTAATCATCAATTACTTAACCAAGTGGATAGAAGTACATGTGAAGAGAGATGGTGGATGCAATCCAAAGATGAGTAGGTGCCGCTACAACCAGCTTCACACCAGCCAACTAAGACTTCAGAGTTGATTAGTAGACCCTTTGAGCTTCCTAAATCCACCAAAATATCAGCCAAGTACTTTGGAACATGTATCCCAAAAGTTTAAGTCAAGATAGACTAGTTGCAAAATGACTAGCTCCCAAAACTTGTTATTTTTGGACATACACCTGCTGGAAAAAATGAACAGTGCTCTCAACCTGGTAGGAATTAGACAAATTCCTTTTGGGCATATCAAATAGACTTAACAAGCTTGCTATTACAAGTTAAAACACTTCAAATGATGGACTGAGCACTGAGAACAAGTTTCATCAATTTCTGGAACCTCCCACAATTCTCGGGGCTCTGCAGAGATAGACCAAGGAGCAGTAAAATGCATATATCTCCCAAAATATTACTCCAATGACCATGAAAATTTATAGGTACAAACTAGACAGTAAGAGCTATCCAACGCACGTTACAACACTGAAAAATGTTCAGTAAAACGCGAGATATGACCTTCTGAATGTACTGCTCTGAGTGAGTATAGCAGAGAACAAAACAGAGAGGTAGATGATAAGAAATGTATAGATTCACATATGATTACAACCACATTGGCAATGAATCTTTGAACAATGGGAGTAGAATGATAGAGCTATGGCGTAAGCCGTTCAATCTCTACAAAATGACATGAAGTGGTCACGTACAAGGCTTGCTAATCGCCTCTTCCTTCTTGCTCCTTTTATAGCTATTCTTGGAGGGAGTTTTGAATTCGAATTCGAATGGCTTCACCTAAAAGTGATTAGGAGAGATTCCCTCAGCTCAAAAATTCGTGATTTTGGTAGTTGGAGCCACGAATTTGCTTTTACATCATGGATGAGGTAAGCCATCCTTTTCCTTTTTTCTTTTTCCATTTACAAGAGATAAAATGTACTCTTTTACAAGAGGTGTTCACATGACTACTCATGTGACTTACAAATGAGGATAATATCAAATATATCAAGCATGTAGGCTTGGGTAAAATGCACCAATAGCTCCCCCTCAAGCCTAACATGCTTGGCCTTCAAATAAGTCTTCAATTGTCCTTGATTTCCTGCAAGCCAATCATCAACTTGAATCTACTTAATTTTGTACCATCAAGAGCTTTAGTCAACATGTCGGCACATTGCATATCTGTAGAGACATAGGATAGTTGAATATCCTTGCTCATTAGCTTCTCCCTTACGTAATGGTAGTGGACTTCAATATGCTTGGTTCTAGCATGGTATACCGGATTAGCTGCTAGATGTAGTGAGCTTGTGTTGTCACCAAAAATGTGAGGTGTTGAAGAATGAAGTCCAAGATCTGTGTACAAAGACTTTAACCACATGATTTCTTGAGTTGCATTAGCCAAACCTCTATATTCGGCTTCGGTAGAAGATAATGCCACGGTTGGTTGCTTCTTTGATGACCAAGAAATGATTTTTGAACCTGCAAATGATATATACCCTGATGTGCTTCTTCTATCATCTTTAGATCCGGCCCAATCTGCATCTGAGTAGACCTTTAGCTCAATATCTGAAGTAAATGAATAAAACAAACCTTCATTCATGGTCCCCTTTAGGTACTTGAGGACTCTCTTGGCCGCTTCCATATGTGGTCTTCTCGGCTTATGCATAAACTGACTCAATATGCTAACACTATAGCATATATCCACCCTTGTGAGTGTTGCATAGTTCAAACTTCCAACCAAGCTTTGATAATGTCTTCAATTGGCTCTCCTTCATAAGCACTAAGCTTATGATTTTGCTCCATAGGTGTACCTGCACACTTGGTATTTTCCATCTTGAACTTGACGAGCATGTCATGGACATACTTCCTTTGTGTGATGTATATACCTGAATCTGTGTAGATCAACTCCAATCCAAGAAAACAAGTGAGTGGTCCGAGGTCACTTATTTTGAACTCCTCCTTCATTTGACTCTTTACCTGTTTGATTCCTTCAAGATCATTGCCTGTGATAATAATATCATCAACATACACACATAAATAGATCACTTCAAATCCATTCCTCTTTATGAACAAAGAGGTATCCGCCTTGCTAGCTTTGAATCCTTGGTCCTGCAAATAAGTCACCAATCTGAAATTCCAAGCTCTTGGAGCTTGCTTCAATCCATACAAAGCTTTCTTTAGTTTGCATACATAGTTAGGATGATGTGCATCCTCATATCCAGGAGGTTGTGCCATATACACTTCCTCAGAAATCCATCTTGATTTTGTATATCCATCGAGATCCGATTATCTTCATAGATGGCTTGTTAGGTACAAGCTCCCAAGTGTCATTCTCCTTCAAGGATTCCATTTCTTCATCCATTGCATCTCTCCAAGCTTTCTTGCTTTGTGCTTCTTCGAATGTGGTAGGTTCTTCATTGGTTGAATCCTTTGCAATGTAGATTGAGTGCTTGGTGACCAAAGAAGTATCATAACCAAACCTTTCTGGTTTCTTCTTCTCCCTTGAAGACCTTCTAAGTGGTTGATGTGAGCTCTCCGGTCCATATATAGCATCCTGCATCTTTGCTTTACCTTTGTTCTTCCATAGCTTTAGTCTTTCCAAGTCTTCTAGGTCAATCTCCGAATCACTTTCTTCAATCTGCTTTGGCTCCTTTGGTTGAAGTGATGGAAAGTCTTCATCCAAGTCATACGGCAGTTTCACTTTCCTGTCATCATCAAACCATGATTTGTTTTCATCAAAAATTACATCTCTACTCACAGAAAATCCTTTATTGGTTGGATTGTACAATCTATATCCTTTTTGGTTTTGGTCATAACCAATAAATCCGCACTTCTCTGCCTTGGGATCCAATTTCCCTCTTACTTGAGAAGGAATGTGAGCATAGGCTAAGCATCCAAAGATTTTGCAATGCTCTAGACTAGGTCTTCTTCCATTCCACACTTCATATGGAGTGGTTCCATCTAGTGACTTAGATGGAAGTGTATTTATGAGATATGTGGCTGTAGACACAGCCTCTGCCCATAGGTAGTTTGGCAATCCCTTTTCGTTGAGCATGGACCTTGCAGCTTCAACAATAGCTCTGTTCCTCCTCTCTGCTACACCATTGAGTTCGGGTGTATACCTTGTAGTGACTTCCCTTTTAATGCCTCTTTCATGCAAGAAGGCATCAAATTCAGAAGAGAAGTATTCTCCTCCACCATATGATCTGAGTCTTTTCAAAGTCCTACCTGTTTGGTTTTCAACAAGAGCAATATACTTCTTAAAGCAATTAAACACTTCATCCTTGTGCTTCATGAAAAACAGAATGGTCCACCTGCTACAATCATCTATGAAAGACACATAATATCTTGAGCCTGATATAGATGGCTCCTTACTTGGACCCCACACATCCGTGTGCACTCGATCCAAAGGATTTTGATACATATATCCTTTCTTATTGAAAGGTTGTCTATGAGCCTTGCCGAGTTGACAAGCTTCACACTTATAAATCATGTGTTGCCTTGTGATATTAGGCAAACCAAGTACACTTTGGTCCCTGCAAATTTGTTTGAGTGTCCTCTCACCAATGTGAGCAAGCCTTTTGTGCCATATCTCCAACTCTGTTAGAGTTTGAGATCCATAGCTAAACAAAGCTATGTTCTTTGTATCTTCCACTTCAAAAGTGAAAAGCCTTCCTGTCTTTTCTCCTTTGGCGATCCTTCGAAAGCCTTGCCTTGGGTCTTCAACATATGCTCCAAATCGATTGAATCTAACCTGCAATCCTTTTTCAACAATCTGTCCAACACTTATTAAATTTTTGGTAATTGTAGGGACATACAAGACTTTGCTTAAGAGGCTCATATTCCCATCTGATGTCTTCACATTACCTATCTTCTCCACTGAGTGCTTTGTGTCATCTCCTGTCTGCACTTCATGCTTGTTATGAAGATCTTCCAAATCAGAAAGTAAAGCCACATTTCCTGCTACATGGTTCGAGCATCCCGAATCAATGTAAAATATGTGATCATCATCCTTACCCTTCTTCGCTGATAGATTCATAATCAATAATGAATCTTCTTGACTTTGGTCCTCTGCATAGTTATTGTAATCTCTTCTTGCTCTATGGCCACTTTGATAGTTGTTGTTGTTGTAATTGTTGTTGTAGTAGTTGTTGTTGTTGTAGCCTCCATTGTATCTACCTCTATTTGATCCATAGCCACCTCTATTGAATCCTCTTCCTCTTGAGTTCCTCGGGTTCCTGAAACATTCTTCAGTAGTATGGTTAGATAAGCCACATATGTTGCAAGGTTGAGATGATTGGAATCTCCCCCTGCCTTGCTTTCCACTTCTGCCTCTTCCTCTAGCTCTTCCTCTACCTGCAAAGTTTGCTTGGAAAGAGCTACCTTCATCTTCATTCTTCCTATTCTTTGACTTGTCCTTGACCTTAGCTTTATCAGAATATAAGGAAGAAGTTTGATTACCTCTTGAGGACTCACCACCTTTGCTAATCTTTGCTTCATGAGTGAAGAGTTGGCCCATGAGTGTGTTGAGGTCGGGTACATGCATATCCATGTATAAATCCATGGCTGTTGTGAATGACTCCCACTTGTCGTCTGCTTTGATTCCATTCATGATTTGTCTTATGATTTGCTCCTCTTCAATTACCTCTCCAATGCTTCCAAGTTGGTCGGAAATCTCCTTCATCTTTGTGACATAATCAGTCACATTTTGCTTCGGGCTTTTCTTCATTGTTGTGAACTCCATCCACAATTGGTTCTTCCTTGCTCGAGTGTTGGAAGAGAAGAAAGAAGCAAGTGCATTCCAGGTCTCTCTTGATGTCTTGCATCCCTTGACATGAGGTAAAAGAAAATCAGAGATTGAGTTTAGAATATAAGACCTTGCAAGTGCATCCTTTGAACACCAATTCGAAAGTCCTTCCACTTCTTCATATGATGGTTGCCCTTTGTTCCTCATGGTTGGCATTGCTTCATCTCCGGATATGAATCCATATAGATTCCTCCCTTGAAGGTAAGCCTCCATCCTTAGAGACCATGCCGGGTAGTTGTTTCGATCCAATTTGTCAATTGTTGATGGAAATCCATCTCCCATGTTGCTTGACTATGCTCTGATACCACTGTGAAGAGAGATGGTGGATGCAATCCAAAGATGAGTAGGTGCCGCTACAACCAGCTTCACACCAGCCAACTGAGACTTCAAAGTTTATTAGTAGACCCTTTGAGCTTCCTAAATCCACCAAAATATCGGCCAAGTACTTTGGAACATGTATCCCAAAAGTTTAAGTCAAGACAGACTAGTTGCGAAATGACTAGCTCCCAAAACTTGCTATTTTTGGACATACACCTGCTAGAAAAAATGAACAGTGCTCTCAACCTGGTAGGAATTAGACAAATTCCTTTTGGGCATATCAAATAGACTTAACAAGCTTGCTATTCCAAGTTAAAACACTTCAAATGATGGACTGAGCACTGAGAACAAGTTTCATCAATTTCTGGAACCTCCCACAATTCTCGGGGCTCTGTAGAGATAGACTAGGGAGCAGTAAAATGCATATATCTCCCAAAATATTACTCCAATGACCATGAAAAATTTTTAGGTACAAACTAGACAGTAAGAGCTATCCAACGCACTTTACAACACTGAAAAATGTTCAGTAAAATGCGAGATATGACCTTCTGAAGGTACTGCTCTGAGTGAGTATAGCAGAGAACAAAACAGAGAGGTAGATGATAATAAATGTATAGATTCACATATGATTACAACCACATTGGCAATGAATCTTTGCACAATGGGAGTAGAATGATAGAGCTATGGAGTAAGCTCTTCAATCTCTACAAAAGGACATGAAGTGGTCACGTACAAGGCTTGCTAATCGCCTCTTCCTTCTTGCTCCTTTTATAGCTATTCTTGGAGGGAGTTTTGAATTCGAATTCGAATGGCTCCACCTAAAAGTGATCCCCAAAGTTAGGAGTGATTCCCTCAGCTCAAAAATTCGTGATTTTGGTAGTTGGAGCCACGAATTTGCTTTTACATCATGGATGAGGTAAGCCATCCTTTTCCTTTTTTCTTTTTCCATTTACAAGAGATAAAATGTACTCTTTTACAAGAGGTGTTCACATGACTACTCATGTGACTTACAAATGAGGATAATATCAAATATATCAAGCATGTAGGCTTGGGTAAAATGCACCAACAGTACATGCTACTCATAATAATGATGCTCAGACAATAGCAAAGTTCTAATTAAAAAATGTATTCACAACATATGGAGTACCCATTGAGCTTGTTAGCAATAGAGCTACTCACTTATTAAATGAGGTCATTGAATATGTACTTCAAGAGTTCATGATCATACACAATAAGTCAACCCCACATCATCCACATGCAAATGGCTAAGTAGAGAATACAAATAAAATACTATGCAATATGTTGACTAAGCTTGTATATAATGAACGCTCTCACTAGGACAATCAATTACATCATGTTGCTTGGGATTATCAAACGGCCTATAAAATTATGCTCAATGCCACACCCATTTCACATGGTTGTTGGACACATGCACTTCTACCCTTGGATTTCTTTATCCTGGCACTAAACTAGCACAAGAGAATCAATGATAAAGACATGAATTATCCTCTAGGATTATGGACCTAAAACTCTTAGGAGAGATGAGATTGTGTGTAGTAGCAAGAATATATGTGGCCAAGAAGAGGCAAAATTTATTATTTTGATGCTCATGTTAAGGAAGAAGGCTCAAATGTTGAAGACCTTGTATTTGTTTACATGCTGAACGAAGATGCCCATAAGATAGAAAAGCACAGATATGGACCCATGATCATTAATAGAATTTCCACAAGTAATGATGTTCAATTAGTCATGTTAGAAGGAAAAGTATTAACAAGCTACATTACTGGATGTAGAGTCAAACTCTTTGAAGAACCCTTAACAAATGAAATACTCACATGAGTGAACAAGGCCAAGAAGAGTAAAAAAGAAGAAGAGAGAATTCTGGAAGTAGCACAAATAGAGCATATAGTGTGAATTATAAAATTCAAGTCACGATATCAAGGCTGGCTACCCAATCCTCATGCTCCACATTACCACATGGAAATATTCCAAGTGCACACTCGTACCAATCCTAGAATTGTAGATAGATGACCATTCATTTCAATTGAGCTAGGAGTAGGGAAAAACATAAGACCACCCCCCCTCACTCAAAAGTACATAAATATGGGTGAAATTCTCTAGATATATCATATTATAGTTATAAATATTTTGGAAAATTTTGATGACAAGTTTCATTTGAAATGTGAAAATTTTGGTGAATTATGATAATGAATCCCATTTGAAATATACAAATTTAGCCAAAATTTTTTGACAGACCCCTTGAAAGTATACATTTTTTTAATGTATTTGATTCTTTCATAACTTATCATTTCCTAAAAGGGTTTCATGAAACCATTGACTTTGTTTAAAAATTTTAAGATGGTTGGTTATCCAACCACTAAGGTTTCTTCACTAAGGATAGCCATTCACATATTGGTGAGAGCTTCAATGGAAAAAGGAGTATGTTTTGCATCATCTCAACTATCAAAATTTCCTTAAACTTTTGTTGAATCTTTGTATTTACAATACAATATATTTGGCCAACATTTTATTAGAATGAGATAGGGCATCTAGGGTGATGAAAAGCACACTATCTGAAGGAAAAGGAGAACTTCAACATGCTAAAAGTGAAGATATAGCTTTCTTGCTCAACATTGATCTGCAAGAGAGAAAGCTCTACCAGAAATGTCTAGCTTGGCCCTACAAAACTTTAAGAGCTTATTTGGCAAAGCCAACCTTCTTCATGGATCCCAGATGCACTATTGTGAGTAGCTAGATCAATGCATCTAGAATGCTCACGTCCCCATATTCCTCTTGGACAAGAGACTTTACCACATTGTTCTCCTATTGAATGACTAAAGTCCTTTCACATGCACCCACTTCATCAAATGGAGCATGGATGATAGAATTCAACAAAAGTTGGAGCTAGGACTTCGTTTTCCTTAACTTCTACAACAACAACAATATCCATAGCAATATCTAGCACAACACCTATTGAATACAAAACATGTAGATTATATCAATATACATGTTGTATAGTAGTTGACAATATCTTGATTGCATTTGAGGCATTTGCAACATCAATAGTCTTACCCAAGACGATCTCAGCCAAAGACTACCAAGGAAACCACAAAAGCATAATAACTAAAAATTTCTAAACAAATATGTAAGCACTAGTCTAAGAACACCACTTCCTCTTGCCAAGACCATCTTAACCAAATACTAACAAGGTAATCATTAAGACATAATTAAAAAGAATTGCTAAAGAAATATTTAAGCTTGTAATCATCAAATACACTCTCAAGAGAAACCTAAAAACACGAGGGTCCATAAGAAGTGAGGGGACTTCCAGAGGAAGCACAAAGAGAGAGAAAGAGAGAGAGAGAGAGAGAGAGAGAGAGAGAGAGAGATGAAAAGTAGAGATCATATAAGCAAGTGTAAGTCTTCCCTTTGATGGAGCAAAGTTAGGGTAATTTATCTAGTCTGAGCAACCTTTAGTAGTATTTACCTTGTCTACAAACTCTCACCATGGCCTTTGGTAGGGTATCCAACAATAGCATGGATTGTATTTTATGTACAAGGGTGCATTGGACCAAGTGTGCATCATTTCTGGATATGTCACTATTATTCTTGCACGCCAATTCGGTTGAAAGATTGTACCTTTTCTTACTAACTCTTGGAGGTTCTTTGGCTCAAACTCAGTTGCAAAAGTCAATTCTAATCTCTACATTGTAGTTTGCAAGAATTACAAAATATGGTACATATTTCAACTCGGATGTAGTGATGAGCTATCGATGGGACACATTCTAGAAGTACATTATTTCCTCAAGATTTGTCAATGATTGAATCTGAACAACCACTTGGTCATCATGTGTTCTACCTATCTCTTTGACCTGCTTTAGCCATTGAGGTCCCTCAATCTCAAATGTCTCTTGGCCTTCTTCTGTGCTGTAGCCCCTTGGTATGTGTATGGGTTCATAGGCTTCTTTGAATGTCTCTTCCATTGGGGTTTCAACTAATTCGTTAGGTTCTAGTTCCACATGTGGAGATAGAGGACTTTCATAATGTAGTAGTCTTGCTTAGAGTTCTTCAACCTACTTTTGCATGTGTGTTCTACCATTAAAATGGGGATGGCATGTGATGTGCATGTGGTGTCCATGTAGAGTGATGTTACAATTGTGAATGGTCCTAAAGAAAATTGCATGGAAGTGCAAGTGAAACCTTCCATGAATGAAACCTAGTAAGGTGGTATGGTGGTGCCAATTGTTGTGGGTGGGAAAATGGAAGAAAAGAAGGGGAAACGGGGATCCGTGGTGAGAGAAACTTGAGTCTAGGGGGTTATAGGGAAACCGATACTATTAGGGTGGCCTACTACAATGGGTATGATGAGGTGTCCAATTATAGGTTCTAGGAGTTTGGTGAAGGTATTGTATAGTGGGTTTGTGACAGTGGAAAAGAGTGTTTGTTGGGAAATGGGTGCTCAAAAACTAAAGGACATTGTGGATGTGGTGGTTTCAGTGTGTGGCAAGGAATGGTGAGGAGTGTGGAAGATGGGTTTAGTGGTTTGAGTGGTGACAATGGTTTCTATGGTTTTCTATACATCAATAATGGTGGGAGGGGATGCACATTGCTGAGGGGAGATTGGGGAGGTTTGAACAAAATTTTCAACCATTAGGTCAATAGTAGCTATGGAGGTGGCCTCATGAACTGTAGTTGCATCATGTTCTAAAATAGGGATCCTTATGTTCTTTCTAGTGTGTGATTGTGTATCAACTTGTCGTTGGTCATATCAAGGTGTTGGTTTTTGAAGCATGGTATGAAAAACTTCTGTCACTCCTAAATTCTATGTCAAAAGTTGGAGGGTCTCAATGAATTGAGGATCCATTCCCTCTTCACTTAGGATCTTCTCAATTAATGCTTTGCTTGTGCTAAATGAAATATGATGCTACTCTTGTACACTCATCATGGTGTCATATAATCTTTGTAGTTGTGTAGTATAGGTTAGGGAGCCTTTAGTTTCTTCACCTTCTTGTTGGTCATCATGTTCTTCTTCATCATGTTGCTCTTCTTCTTCTTCTTCTTCTTCTTTGTCATCATCATCTCTCAATCCTTGTTGTCCTTCTTCCTATTGTTGTTGATGGTCATCCTCCCCTCCTTCTTCAAACTCAAGATTCACATCTTGGAGAATCCTTTCAAAATCTTTATTATTAAGCTCTTCCTATCAAATTCCATCAAGGAATTCTAAATCAACCATTGAAGGATCTTTGGGTGCATTTCATATGCACACATACCTTCACATATTAGAGGAAAATTGGATTCCAAATCAGAGAAATACATATTCATTAACTATGACCTTAATAAAAAAGGTTATAGGTTGTACAATCCAAGCAACAAAGGTTTCATTGTAAGTAGGCATGTTGTGTTTGATGAAAATAATTCATGGTTTGAAGATGATTGTAGGAGGATCAAAATACCTTATGACCTAGACGAGGACTTTCCAACTTTATCAAAGAGGAATGGGAAAAATTGAAGGATCACATGACTCTAAACATGATAAGAAAATTCCAAGGATAGAAATATATTCTTATAAATCTAAAGGAAAAGCCAAAGTGCATGAGTTGAGGGATGTGGTAGAATCCTCTCAACAAACAATTAGAAGGCCAACTAGAGAGAAGAGGAAGCCAGAAAGGTATGGCTATGATACTTCATTAGTTACTAAACATTCTATATGCCTAGCACATGACTTAAACTCTGAGGAGCCCTAATCATATGAGGAAGCAAAGAAGAAGCCTAAATGGATGACTGCTATGGAGTAAGATATTGATGCCCTATAGGAGAAAATATTCTAATGTGTGTGTAAATAGGTATACAAAACAAGACTTGTGGCCAAAGGATATGCACAAACGCAAGGAATTGATTGTGAAGAAACTTCTTCATCAAGTGCAAATATGCCAACCATCAGAGTGGTCATGAATGTTACAACTTCCAAGAATTGGAAGATATACCAAATGGATGTAAAAAATGCTTCTCTAAATGGATGGATATCTAAGGACGCATACATGGATCAACCTCCTAGTTTTGAAGATTCATCATGTCTTGAGTATGCAAGTTAATAAAGGCTTTGTATGATTTGAAGCAAACCCCTAAAGCTTGGAATCATAGACTTATTACCTATTTGCAAGATAGAGGATTCAATGTGATCAAAGATCTGAAGTCATATACCTATGTGTATATGCTAATGATATCATAATTACATCTAATGATGCTAAAGGAATAAGGAAGATCAAGCTTCAGATGAAAGAGGAATCCAAAATTAGTGATCTAGGTCTACTCACATGCTTCCTAGGTTTGGAAAAGGTATACACACAAAAGGTTATGTATCTCACATAGAGAAAGTATATCAAAGACATGCTTGTCAAATTCAAAATGGATAATTCAAAGATTGCACATACACCTATGGAGATGAACTTGAAGTTAAGTGCTCATGAAGGAGAGAAAATAGAGAATATAACTAGTTATCAGAGTCTAGCTGGTAGCTTGAACTATGCTACATGAACTAGGGTTGGCATTTGTTATGGAGTAAGTTCCTTAAGTAAGTTCATGCATACTCCAAGGAAACCTCACATGGAAGTAGCCAAAAGAATACTCAAGTACCTAAAGGGAACTATCAATGAAGGTTTGTACTATCCTTACACATTTGATACATACATCAACCTCTTCTCTTATGCACATTGGGCTGGCTCTAAACATTAGGGGAAAAAGTGAGCCCTGCATGGGCCTTGTAAGGATTCCTAGTTAAAATGGCTAATCAAGGTGATAAGAGATTTGGAAATACCACTAGTGGTATTGTCAGTTAAAATAAAGAATAAAAAAGAAGAATCTTTCAACAAAAAATTCGTGTGCATTTGAAGCCATTAGATTGGTTTATTGTATGACCATGATCAAATGGGAAAAGAAAGGCACTAGAAGACAAAATAAGACCACAATCTCTGTCAAAAAAAGACAAAATAGCAAACTCCCACGCAAAGAGAGAGAACAAAAAATTGTGAATTCGCCTATTGACAGCCGTCTAATCGCATTCCATTTTGAGGGTGGAGATTGAGAGCCAGTCTACTGTCACTAAAAGACAAAATAGCTCCATGAATTGTCACTAAAAGACAAAACCACGAAAATTCGTAGGAAGAGAGAGAAAGAACTTCGGGGTCCGCATAGCTTTTTGACCATTGGATGTGAGAGAGGATGGATGATTGGGATTGAATAGGATGTGATCCATGTAAGGATCAAATCTCATCCATTCATTTTTCTCAAAATCCAATGGCCCAAATTCAAGGCGCCTTTTTTCCTTTTGGGAGCAACCACATCCATTAGATCTAAGCAACATCTAAGGGCTATAATTTAAAGTAGCCCATTTCTTAAGAACTAATCTTAGCCATTGAATCTTGAAGGGCATCCAAGGGTTGAGTTTGAATCCCATGTCTTTCAAAAACTACTTGAGGAGCAAAACCACGAATTTTAGCTTGTTTATGTGGCTTTGACTAGCCCAAACCAAGGGAAGCCTATACCTAGCCTAGTTGATTAAGAGCCTAGACTGTGGCCACCACCCTCTTCTCATCACTCTCTAATCTAAAAGGCCCATGCAGGGTTCATTTTTTCCCCTAATGAGATGATAGGAGAACCACATTTGGGTACCTCACCTTTGCAGGTACAAAGTTGATTTCATGGTCCTCAAAGAAGCAACCCACTATTGCACTCTGATCAACTGAGGCTGAATATAGAGGACTTGTTGATGCAACTCGGGAAGCAATGTGGATTAAGACCTTACATTCTGATTTAGGTCTTAAGTCATCTATTCCTCATATCTTTGGAGATAACATCACTTCAATACATCTTGTTGCTAATCCAATCTATCATGTTAGGATTAAAGATATAGAAGTGCATTATCATTATGTCAAAGAAAACATTACAAGCAAGGATATTCACTTATCATATGTAACTCATCAACAATGTGTAGATATGATGACAAAGGCATTGGATGGAGTCAAGTTAAATAGATTCAAATCAATGATTGGATTGTGAGAGATATTGAAGGATTCAACTCTCAATATTCTTAAGCTCGAGGGGGAGTTTTTGTTGCAAGAAGCAAGCCTAAGAGTTTTTCTTTAGCTCTTGGACTACTCTCATAATGTATCTCGCATAGATGTGATCATGTGAACTTATGACTGTAAAGTACCAAGGTTAAAACCTATGTATTTATCTTGGTATATTGTAAAAGCTAAAAGTATGAGGAATCTTGTGGATGAATAGAGACAAAATCCATCACTCAACATGGAATTCAAATTCAAATCATTCCTAAAGTTTAGCTTCACTTTTACGTGAATGACTCATCAAGATTCAAAATGCAAAACTATGTATAAATAGACCATCTCTTAAACACGGGATAACAGAGTCTTTCTAAGAGCTTTGAGTTGTGGTTATGATCACATATTTTACTCACCAAGTTAGAGTAGTCCTCCATAACTCCCTTGTATCATATGTGCAATATCAATACACATTATGATTCATATATCTTGAGTATTCATTTCCTATGTACTGATATAGTACCTTGAGGTACACATTTAGCTTGTGTGGTTCATTTCTCTATGTGTGGGTATCCAATTTTCGAAATTTCATTGGATCTCTTATATACAACCCTTATGATCTTGCATATGAAGTTTCATTATCTCTGGATGGTTAGATCTCGAGTTATGCATATTTGAATGTGACTATGTTTGCACTTCATCTTCTTCCTAAAAGGTCGGGGTGGCCCTCCATAATTATTACACTTATTGCTCCTTGTATAGTGAGTATAAATTCATAAAATAACTTGCTTTAGTTAGCTAGACACTTCAATTGAATGTGTTCAAAATCTCTCTAGTCAATTTGAAAGAGGTTATGAGCTTTGAGCATTTTTTGAGAGCTTCTCTTCCCAAAATAGAAGGTTTTCTAAGTCTTATGAAGAACAAAGTTATCTATTTTGATGCAATCATTTGAGAGTGATGTTACAAAGGACTTAGTGGTTCTTTATGCATACTTTGGAATCTAAGAAAGTACATTACACATTCATGAAGCTATCTTGGCTGGTATAGAGCAGGTTAGTGCCAAGATCTAGTCATCTCTATCTATATCCCATCACCTCTTCACACTATTCATAGGAAAGATGTTGAATTTTGAAGGCATAAGGAAATTATCCACATATAAAGCTAATACCATATGTCCCATAGGTTGTCCTAGTTGGGCCCCAATGCCTTTAAATGCTTAGTACCAAGATTAGGCAATCTCAATGTACAAGTTCTTTGGGCCAAATGAAAGCTTATATGTTGGATCTCTATGTAGTTTTTTCTTTTGTGAAAATGAACCATAAACTATAGTTCCCTACTACATGTTATTGAACAAAAAATTGTATAACATTTGATGTTGAGTTTTCCCACAATTGTGTATGTGTTGCAATGGAATTTCATATCATTATGCCTCTCATATGGTCATATGGTCTAGCAAGGGCAAGATAACCTGGGATGCATTGATGTTCTCTTCCTCTCAAGGTGGTATAGGATCAACCAATCGTTCCAATCAGTGTTCCCATGTTGGAAAGGTTTCTTATTACAACCAATTTGTGATTTCTAAAATAATCTTCCATACAGATGTTTGCAAGTGGCTTTCTAATGGGAGGGGCCCCTAGAGAATGAGAAGATAAAATTTTTAGAGACCATATGAAGCTTCAAGACTCTAATTGAGAACGGAAGGTGGTCATGTGCATTCTTGCATTTAGTGCTATTCTTTAAAGTAATACTAGAGCAACCCATGGGGGAGTAGAGTGTAGTTAACCCATCCAAGCATGATCAAAGGAAATTATATACGAAAGCATTCAAGTTGCATTTTATCTAGTACAAATTCAAAGAGTTGGATTTGGTTCACTTAAGTTAGACCACTTCTTGGCCAAGATTTTTTCTGTGTTGGGTAGATAGACATCATATTGTCCTTTAATACAAGAACAAACTTCTACACAACTTAAAACGTTACCGGTGATTCCTCAAATCACCCTGATGATCATTTCCCTCACAATAACCCCTTGATCTTGTGCTCTGTTAGCCATCTGGATAGGCATAAAAGAAGATGACAGTAGAGGCACACTACAAGATCCCCATGAGATGGAAGAGGATGATATATGGATGTTCCCAAATCTTCTTCTCATTTAAGAAAAAGCCTTCATATGGATCACAGACCCTATTAGAATTGAAAATCTAGGTTATTGAAAGCATCAAGATCATATTTCCAATGTTTTTCCAACCACTACTGACATAGAAGATGGTCCGAAATTAGACACCTCAAAGAATCAATTTTCTCATTTAATTGACAATCAAGCATCGCCTAATAGATATGTAGCTCACGAGTATTTACGACATCAACAACCTTCTACATCATTTTGAGCTATTTTTAAGGACTTTGGGATTATACTAGATACATTGAAAAATTGCTCTTTTAATGTTACTGGGAAACTTAATAGAAGGAGAAGCAGCTTCTAGACTCTAAACTGAGAGGAAAATCATCTTGAACATTTTTCAAAATTTTGTCTTTCACCACCATTTTAGATCAAAATTCCATCTTGTTTAGTCTCCTGGATATTGTGATGATCCCTTTCATGGTCAAGGGTATTCAAGGCCAAGCAATGATATCAAACACAAAGAGGATCATTCCAATTAGAACTTTTTTAGGATACCCTCCAAGCTTTGTAATGGTCTCACGTGATTTATGTCATTTACTTGAAAGCTTTTTTTCACTTAGTTGGGGAGAGCAACATTAGATCTCAAATCAAGAGCAAGCAAGCTAATTTGGGAGAGAGAACACATGGAGATATTTATTGCTTAGTTTTTCATTTATTGCTAAGTTTGTTGAATTGATCCCATTAAGCATTACCCTAGCAATGGATAAAATTAGAGAGAGTGCTCCATTCTATCCTAGCTTTGTATCCAAGAGAATGGCAATGGCAACAACACTCCACAAGACCCCTGCAAGATGGGAAAAGATTATACAATGAATGTTTTTCAACTCTTGTTCTAAAGTGCTCAATGAGGAATAAAATTTAGATGGGCTACACACTAGTAGAACCTTCTAAGATGTGAAGGAATGATGTATCAAGTATTTACACGAAGGACCTTTTCCAACATTCTTGTACCACTACTAGTAAGAATAATTTGAGGCTACATCAGATACCTCAAAGAACCCTCTTTTCAGGTGAGTGGGAATCCAACAACCTCTATTAGACATGTGATTCTAGGACATTGAAGGAAATAAGAGTTTTTTCTTTCTTTTTCTTGCCAACTTGAAGAGATTTTGGGGCTATATTAGATACCTTCAAGAATCACTCCAATTTATGCATATTGCAATTGGCACCCACATAGAACCTTGCAATGAGCATTAGATTGAAACACAACCACATATCAACACAGCAAAGTGACATAAACACCATTTCAATAGCATCCAAAAGTAAAGAATATATGACATGGGTTACAAAAATTTATTTCATAGTCTACCTAGCAAGTGATGCGGAGAGCTATAATGAATTACAATATAATGTGTAATTTATACGTATCATAATCTCTTTAGGCAGAATTGAGTCAACTATAGTCTAAGCTCTTGAAGAAAGCAAACCCTAAGGTGGTGTAATACCCCTTGGAATAGGGGAGGCCAAATCACTTTGCCAAAGCCCTGAACAAATGAAACATCAATGAAGAAGGTTTCAATCCTCAACTTTGCAACTTAAGCCAAATTGGTTAGTTAAGGCTACTCCATCTCAAGTTTCAACTTGGTTTGAATCCATCATATGAAAGTGTGTGAACTCACCTCTAGACATAAAAAATATGTGGGAGGGACTTGACTCAAATAAGACTCCCCAGAATGCATGAACCAACCCAAATCCATTTCAACATCAAACTTTCATCTTTGTAACTGTCCCCTTATGGAATGTCATGGTTTCTCCATTTACCAACCAAAAATGTTCTTGGGCCTCACCACAAGGGGCTAGCATAGGTTCCCTTATATATGATGGGCCATGAATTTATGATGATGCAAAAAAATGATGCTTTTCTTTGATCTCATACTTGTTGTCTTCACTCATGCAATAGAGAGGGATTTCTTAGAACAAACATGGAACACATCAAAGTGTGAACATATGTATGGGGAAGAGAGCTAGATGGGGACGTATGTCCAACACTCTTGTGAGACTTTATACTATCTTCTTCATGTTTACGATATGAGTTCATCTTCTTCATTCCATTTGTATCAGTATGAGTGCATCTCCATTTTGTATCTAGGAGACACTCCATTTCATATTATTTTAGTTGTATCTCAATGTATTTGGGTACCTTGCAATTTTCTTCTACCATTTTTTTCATTCTCCTTGAAGGGGAATTATCCTACATGTGATGTACTTTGGAGAGCCTCCTCCAACTCTATATAAGGAGGACCGTTCCTCCATTTTGTACTTGCTTAGAAGTTTGAACGATTGCTTCATGCTCTTGGAAAACGCATTTCTAATGCACGTGAGTTTACCCATTTCTTGGTCTACTCATTTTCAATCTCTCACACTCATTCCTTTTGTGAGTGCACCCTTCTTTTCATTTTGATTTTGCATGTGTACTCTCTACATGGTATCAGAGCAGTAGGTGGACGACTTGGTGTATCGTTTGGTGATGATTTTGGTGGTGGTGGAGCTTGAGTTACTCATGTTGCTGTCCACATTTTGGGAGAAGCCTCTTTGGCCATCATTTTTATGCTCCTTTGGCTCACACTTTGCCCATTTGCCCACCCCCCTACCCTTCTTTCTCATCCATTTTTCCACTTTCTTACCTCGTTTTCCCACCCTTGCACCATTGACAATTTATAATCATTTTGATGATCATTCTAATACTTTTTATAGTGCATTTCATTTCTTCATAGTTTCTATAAACACTCCTTTACTCCATTGTTTTTGGGAGCTTTGTGGATATAAGTTCTTCAATCACATTTTTTGTGGATATGGTTCTTTACACCATTTTTGAGTGAAGGAAAGCTTGTGGTGCATTGTTTGTACCCCTGTCATCAATGTTAGATATTATGTCTTTGTTTTCAACATCTTGCTCCTTAGAATAAGGAAATCTACTCTATCATTTGGGAAGTGATACAACACTCACATGTATTGGCACAAGATTCTCTTTTTTTTTTTTTGCTATTTCTAACTTTTGTGGCTAAGACATTCTCACACTCTCCTTGCCATAACTCTCCTCTACATGAGAGCGGTAGACTGTAGAGCCTCTCTCTACTTTTTGTATAAGCAATAATAGTTATCACTCTATGATCCCACATGTCATCTTCTCCCTTGTAGCTTGTTTGCGCAAAGTACGAACACTCTATGTCATTATATGTGTCGAGTGCATGAGTGATGAGCACGGTGCAGACAGAGAGAAGTGATTCATATTGAAAGTAGATGTCATCAACAAAGCAGTAGAACCACCTAAAATATCAATGAAATCTCTATAAATCTTCATCTTAGAGCTTCTTGATGCCATAGATTTGCACTGGCTCGAAGAGAATCTTCAAACTGCACTGCAAGAGCTAGTGTCACAAAACGAGAAAGAACACTATAAAGCAAGAGTTCTCCATTGTAAAAATTCACATAGAGCAAAGAGATGTGCATGGATTAGCTTCATGTCAAACACCTCATGGTTTTCTTTGAGGCAATCATCAAGTTGATCGCACACATGGTCCAAAATCTACGAAGCATGAGGTCTATTGACAATTTAATAGAGGTATCCTCGACATGTTGCTTGAAAAGATGAAAAAAAATCAATAATTGTGCCACGTAATAGAGGGATCAAAGATAGGAAGGGTGCCATAACTTTAGTCAAGCAAAATATTTGGAAGTTGATCGATGCAATGCTTCAAACACTCTCATTTTCGCATACATGGAAAATAACACATAATGACCTTCATCTAGGGAATATATTGTTACATTTTGAAGAAGATCACATTCATATTAGACTATGTGACTTTGGTAGAGCAACACTATTACCAACAGAAGAAATTCTTTCCAAAGTTACCAGATCTTGAGATATGAACATGGAATGAGTGGAGTCAAAAGTATTAATGGATCATGCTAGAGTGCATATCCACATGTCCTCTACCATATAATAAAACTCAAGAGACATATACCATTGCCATGCTTATTTTTTAGCTATTAAAATTTGTAGATTTAGATAATTTCCCCATTGATAAAAGTGGTGTTTATAAGTTCAACGATGCATTAGAACATGTTATAGATAAGAATATATCAAAAAGAGAGTAGACACGCATGAGCTACTTAGAGTATTTTAAAAAATCCTTTGATATGATTTGAGAATATCCAAGAGTGATGGGTTAAGACCATTTTGAAGTGGATTTATGCAATGGAATAGATTTATTTATCAAATATCACTTTTTATCATTGTGTCAAATTCAGTTGTTGTGTTAATGTTACATAATTGATACTTTAAGTTGAATTGTTATGATGATACATGAAGTGATTACGTGATTTTAATGTGAAGTGATGATGTGGATTTCAAAACCTAAGATGTGTAGTGATATGATATGGATTTAAACTAAAATGTTATGATGTGGATTATGTTGATTATGATGTGGATGATGTTGATTATGCATGTCTATATGACCATCCTCCTACCTATACATGTACTTATATGACCATCTACCTATCTATGTACCTACATATCTATCTATATAATATCAAGATGTCTGTCTATAAATCTATCAATCGATATATCTATCTATCTATCCATATATACATACATATATATATATATATATATATATATATATATATATATATATATATATATATATATATATATATATATATATATATATATATATATATATTTATATATATATATATATATATATATATATCATTATATCTATTTATCTATCTATTTAATTATCTATAATATCCATCTCTCTATTAATATATATTTCTATATATCTATCAATCAATCTATTTCTCTATCTTTTTGTATACTTATATATCTATCTATTTATCTACCTATCTATCTATCTCTCTATGTAGTGATGTGGATTGAGTTGAATGATGTGGATTGAATTTCAATTCGTATCTTAGGATATGGATTGTTGTGATATTAATGTATGATTATTAATTCAAGCCTTATTATATCTTTTCTACATAGAGATTCCACAACATTTGCATTGTATTGTGGATATAGTTTTACCATCTTCATGAATAGTCACGCATGATCATTCTTTCCCTTCCCAATAGTTCTTTCTTTAATCTAGAGCTTTATATCTATAAAAACAACTTAAATCCATATCAAATAAGATATACATTCCACAAAATGTATATCTTAAAATATATAAAAACTATTCTAAATCTCTCCTAATATTTTTTATCTATTCATCTATGTATTTATGTATCTGCCTATCTATATTTCTACCTCTCTATATATCTATTTCTTAAAAAAATTATAAATAAAACGATCATAGTAGATCTTAAATCATAATCGTACTGACAAACCTACACACATTATTTTGAAGTAAGAATAACTGTTGAGTCAAGCAATCACAGTAGTTTTTTTATCGCAATGATACACATACATACAAACATACACATACTATTGTGAACTAAAAATAAATATTGATTCAAAAAATCACAATTCTTTTTAAATCAAATCACATACATACATACACATATTATTGAAGTAAGAATCAATGCTACCTAAGGAAACCACAATCATTCTAAAATCATACACATACATACACACAATATTGAGAAGTAAGAACCAATTTTGAGTAAAAAAATCACAATAATTCTTTGACCACAATGATACACATGCATACATATGCACACATACAGATACTATTGTGAAGTAAAAATCGATGTTGAGTCAAACAACCACAACAACTTTTAAATCACAACCATATACACACATATGCATACTATTATGAAGCAAGAACCAATGCTAAGTGAGACAATCACAATAGTTTTAAAATCCTACACATACACACACATACACATACTATTGTGAAGTAAGAATCAGTGTTGATTCAGACAATCATAATAGTTTTTAACTCACAATTATGCACACATATACACACACATGCATATATACATACATATAGTATTGTGAAATAAGAATCAATGTTGAGTCAACCAATCACAATAGTTTTCACAATCATACACATACTATTGTGAAGTAAAAATCAATGTTTTTTTTCAAGGAAGTTTGGCTACTACCTACTTTCCCAAGCTTTAATTAATAGAAAAGAACAATTCTACAAGTGAACATGCCTAGCACCCATGGGACCCTCGAATCCCACAAAGCAGGGGTTGCTTACAAAACTTGCTAGAACTAGAGAACATTACAAAGAATGTTAGTGACCCTTTCATCCCCCTCATGAGGGCCCACTTGAATTTAATCTTGTTCTCGACAAAGAAGACTCTATGATGTCTAAATGGTGGGGCTTTCTTACAATTGGAAATTTATTTTCCTAAAAGGAAAAGAGATTTTTTGATTGGCCATTCGTTAGGAGGGTTGTCAAAGTTTGTGGCACACCTTTTTTTCCAGATCTTCTAGAGGGCCTCGCCTCTTATAGCATTCCACAATGTTGAAGAAACCGATTGCTTCACCAAGTAATGCTTGCTTCTAGTTGATTTATCCTTGCAGTAACAAGATTCTCTAGGGTCCCTCCATATCGAGACAGACTTGGGGCATGAAAAGAAGAGGTGTCCCTAGTCCTCATTTCCATGTAGGCAATGTTTAAACCAAGGAGGAGCACCACAAATTTTCTTATCTTTTACATTGGTCCAAATTCCCTAGTGGAGGATTTTCCACATAAGAACCACTTTTTTTTAACTCAATGAGGGGATGCCAAAGGGATTGGAACTTAAAATCCCACCTTAAAATAACAATATTTTTTTAAATCATGCACACATACACATGCATGTACTATTCTAAAGTAAGAATCAATTTTAAATCAGATAATCACAATACATTTTAATTCACAACCATACACACATGCATAAATACATACATAGACACATACTATGGTGAATTAAGAATCATTGTTGAGTCAAATAATCACAATAGTTTTCAACTCACAAGCATACACACACATGCATACACACATACACATACACATACTATTGTGAAGTAAGAACCAATGTTGTACCAGACAATCAAAATAGTTTTTAACTCACAATACACACACATACACATATACTATTGTGAAGTAAGAAACAATGTTAAGTTGGACAACCACAATAATGTTTAAATGACAATCCTAAACACACACATACATATACACATACACACACATTCATACACCTAGAAACCCACTCACATATACCTAATACTAATACATCTCAAAACTATTGTGAAGTAGGAATCAATTTATGATTCAAACAATCACAATAGTATCTAAACTATAAAAATACAAAAATAATTTAATTATTATGTTTAAATTTTAAATATAAAATTTAAATAATATTTTTTTAATTTGAATTATTATTTCTAAATAGACACAAAAATTCTAAATATTTGTTGTTAACTTTAGTTGATCTATAATTTTCTAAATATTTAAATATAAAGTATATAATTTTGTTACTTTTATAATCCTTAAATATTATTATTATTTAAATTTATGCCTTGCTTTTTGTACGGCACAATCTATTAAAAAAAAAGACAATTATGGTGATGGTAGACCACGGGGCACTATTTTATTGAATATGCATTCGATCAAGAAGCTTTTTGACCAAAAACTTTTCGACTGAAAACGCTTTTGATCGAAAAGTTTTTGGATTAAAAAACTCCAAATTCCCCTCCAAAAACAATACAAACTTATTCAAATAAGTTAACATGGCACCAAATAATTCGGTCAAATAAGAAGGTTCTATTGTAAAATTCCATAGTTATTCACAAATAATCTAATTATTGAGTAACAAATAACATAACCACAATCTTGTTTGAGCTAAACAACTATTTAGCAAGAATACAGAATTCACACCCAAAAGGTACAATTGTTTTATATATGAATTCAAAGGTAACTCTCATATATAATCACTTGCATGTGAAAAGAAATCATTTGTATTATTCACCTTGATATAGAAAGACCAACTTATGAGAATATATATGAAAATAAGGCTCTTCCTTGGAACATCTCGAGCTAACTCTCCTCTTTCATTAATCTGATCAGGGTTTTCGGTTATTACATTTATATGGCCCACCTTGTTCATGTAAACTCCACCTTCATACTTGACAGTTGGTCTTGGAACTATCTCAAATTCCGTAGTGTTTATCATTCTTGCTACTGACCTATGTAGGCCATCAAAGTAGATGGGTATTCCTTGCAAGTTAGTGGATATGTATTGTAGAGACATCCGATATTCCCCTTCCACAATAGACATAAAGCCTTCCCTAGGTACTGAACTATGCATGTCTTCAGAATCCAAGAGTCTCTCCCAGCTAAATGACATTTCTGACTCACTCGTTTGTGAACTCAGCACGTAGTGATAACTACTGAGTTGTGAGCCTGCGACTTGGTTGTATGATTGACACTAGCCTTGGATGATTTGGTACTTTATCTATCTCTTCCTAAGTGTCTACTTGATCTTAGGTTCATAAGCCTTGTCTACAAGTCCAAAATTGTCCTTTGAATTGCTCACAATCTTGTGGAACCCCTTGCTTCCTTGCCCAACCTGAGGGTCAACTTCAAAATACCCTATCTAATAATCCACGTATTAATTTTACCATAACCCCACTAGTTTTGGTAGTACTCCCAATAATCTTGCCAAATTTGACTTTTCTTGGCACCTAGCCACTCATAAGTTCTAGTGGTCAAGTGCTACTACTCCCTTGAAATAAAGAACATTCATTGATTCAATCACAGTGAAACCCTCGAAATCTTGAAGTGCCTTTGGGAAGCTTGTTTGCCTATTTTGACCCCCCAGGAGCATATCCATGCATATCCAAATAAATAAAATAAATAAATCTCAAACCATGTATGATATCCATGCATATCCAAATATGCGGAACGAAAAGACTATATTGGCTCACACAATATTGTGTACAAAAGTTTACCCCTAAACAAAGGCATATCAACTTCATAGAATGCATAAAATACATAGTCAACTACCTCTAGCATGGCTTTCACATGGGACGAAAATTTACCTCTAAACAAAGATATATCAACTTTTATAGATGGCATAAAATGCATAATTCACTACTTCTACCATGGCTTTCACATATGGGATAGGGACTCTAGTGGGTGGATAAGGCTTCAAGGCACTTATTGTCAACTAGGAAACATGTACATAACAGAACACCAAGAGAAAAGGAAGGAACAAAGAGCCTTGTTTGCACTTGATTGGGTTAATTCTTGAAGAAACCTAATTTAGCAATGAAAATATCAACTTAGAAGTTAAGCATTTATTCTTGGAAAAATTGGGAGAGACTTTCTATTTACATTGCCATGGATAGAAAATATTAAATAAAAAAATTCACAAAACTTTTGTTAGAAGTCATCATAAAATAATGTTCCGAAAAAATTCCATATACACAATTGCATGAAGCACCTAAATGATTTATACTTTGAAGAACAGTATATGATGTAAACCTCAACGTGGAGACACGTTGAAAAGTTCAAAACTTTTGAATGGTTGGGAAGACACTAAACACAACGTCTTCCTCTTCCTTGGAAATGCCCTTGATCTTCCTCTTCCTTGGAAATGCCCCCTCGAAGGAAAATCTCTTGGGTTTCTCCCTTTTGAGGTGATTCTCTCGGGATTTTAACATGGTGGAGACTATATTTTCTAGATCATTTCCTGATCATCACTTCCATTTTGTCCTCTTCCAAGGGAGGAAGGTCTTGTGGCTCTATGCTGACCCATTGGTGTTTAATGGTTTTTGTGATTTTGAGGGGTTACTGAACCAAAGCAAAGCATGCTATTGGTCGTGTGATCTTGCTAGTCATTTCTCATGGACAGAAAGCTTGGAGCCTTCATCTCAAGCTTGGATGGACCCCTTAGAGGTTGGATACATCTATGTCCCCTTAGTCGATTCTACTCTAGGTTAAGCGCATGGCATTAGACCTAGATCTTAGGGTTGCGATAGGAATAAAAACTCATTAGAAACATTAAGGACATCAATTGAAAATATTAATCAAACCAATACGAAATTTGAAGGAAAAGAATATAACTCTATCATCAAACGATCAAATACACGCAGTCAAGTTCCTTCTTGATGACTCTACAAAAAGACAAGATCAAATTAAAAAGTGATTGAGGAAAAAGAACTAATGTGAGGATCAGTGAGCTAAAGGATAAGGATAGGCCATTCATGAACTTGTGTTCAATGAAGCATATTTTCAAGTGGATCAACAAAGCTTAAGATCATATGAAGCTAGTGTCGATCGGACTATGACTTATTTACTCAGTTTGAAGATTTTGGATTCAGATTGAAAGGCACAACCCTTGCTTGGTTATAACTCAATTATTGGAAGCCTTCATTACAAAGTTCTCTAATAGTCAAATTAGGTATGATACATTGTCACTAATTCATAGTTTCAAGAAGACCCCCCAAGAGATAGTAAGATTAGCACGACACAGGTTCAACCAATATATTGAACGATGCCCCATCCTTGAGCTACCTACCCAAGCAAATCAAATCTCATTATTCCTATATGGATTTCTTAGCGGAGATCTTAGCTCATATGTGTACTTGAAAAAGCAACATACCCTAGATCAATGTGTCAAGATGTGCATTGCTATAGAGGATAACATACCCTAGATCAATGTGTCAACATACCCTAGATCAATGTGTCAAGATGTGCATTGCTATAGAGGATAACCTAGGAGAGGAGTTAGAGCTTTCTAAGCTCTACGAAGGATCAATCTATTTAGCTAGCACCATTTCCAAATTGTCCTCTTCATTGGAAGACATAGCATAATTAGTCGCTCAAAAACTAGGAGGTAAATTGCAAAATAAGAAAGGCCAAAGAGTAACCACGCTAAAACATTGCTATATATGTGTGTAGGAGACCACGTGGCAAATGCGTTCCCCATGCAAGCACATGTTGCGATAGGCCAAGTATCCTATTACTACACCATAGAGATAAATTACACCAATCACCTAACTCAAGACCGCCTCTACAACGAGAGAGCAATTAGGGAGGCATACCAAAAATCCTATAGGTACCAGAATCAGTACATCTTGCATATCATCAACAACAACAACTCTATAGGCCTCAACGTAATTATCAATAGTAGTAGTAACCATTACAAAGAACTCGGCCAGTTTTAGGTTAGGAATCACCACTTCCTACTATTGTAGTTTTAACCAAATACATAGCAGCAAAAGAGAACTCGGATAGAGCCTTAGTCCCAATGTCCCCGTTGATCACAAACAATAATTAAACTGCCGATAGTTTTGATTCAACCCATAATGATGGAGTACCAAACTTTTATATTGGGTCACTTGAGCACCCAAAAACTTATCGATATAAAACCCCCACCATAACCTCCTTGGGAACCCAATTACATTAATGTAATGTATGCCAATATGAACCTAAGCCCTAGATGAGACAAATAATTCCACAAGATAAAAAAGGTCCTCACTTTAGATGCCAAGGAGATCACTTTATTATTGATTTCCCTCATCCCCCACCTTGTGCCAACTACAACCCATCACTGAGAAGTAACATATTTGTCAAGATTTTCCTAAAAACCTTACTAATGCTTCAAAGGTGGAACCAGGAAACATGGTAGGTGTTGTACACAGAGTCAATCAAGGCTTAGTAGATATCACTCTAGTTCATGAAGTTACCCAAGCATAGGCTATGAAACAAACCGATAAATCGGAGCCAAAGAAATAATTAGACTCTAGTGAGCTACATGAACATATTAAAAAGAAGCCTAGATCTTAGAAAGAAACTAGAGATAGGGTTAAAAGAAAGTGGGCTAAGAAACTTGTAGAGTTAGAAGGTAGCATCAAGGAGACCCAAGAGAAAATCCTAAAATTCTCATCTCAAAATCCCTCAAATTCAAAACCCCAACCCGCCCCATCACCTTACATGTCAGCTTTTGTTTCTTCCACCACAAAAGCAGGATCAATGTTAGCAGATCCTACACCAAAAGAACATGATGTTCAAGGCTTATCATGATTGTATTCAAGTAGGGTGAAACACAACAAACTTACAAAAGCGCTATCCATGAGGGGATTAAGTGATTGAAAGAATGAAATTATTTTTAAAGATGGTGGAACTAGCCCAAGCTATTTTTGAAACAAGCAGGCTTTTCAATCTCTCTAACTCCATCAAACTAGAGCTGCATTTTTAGGGCATATTTGGACAATTGGAGTATCTGGTGTCTAAGCAAGAGGGTTCAGTCCCACAAGAGGCTCCTCCCATTCATGGCAAGAGAGGAAATTTCAACCAACAAGAATCTTATGTTCCCAACTCTATGGCATATGGAATACCTCTCAAGTACCCTCAAGTTCTCTTGCAAGAAATTTAGGAAGAAAAATGGGCCAAAGAACAAGGAAGTCCCTCACCCATTCAAGAAATAGATGACTTGCATGATCAATTTCCCCAAGACATTCCATCTCTATATGGAGATTAGATGGAAAATCAATGGGAAGAATGTTTAGACTTTGACATTAACTTCTTACATGAGTTGCCTTGATTCACCGGACCACAAGAGTCCAAACTACTTTAGATGAGAGCACCTACAATATTGGTGAGAAATTAGGACTCAATCATACCTAGAAACATTGATGCTCTCAAAAACACTACATCTTAATTTAGAAGAATTCTTTAAGTTCCAGCTAGAGTTATGGAAACATGTGTAAATCAAGTTCTAGAACTTGACTCCATCCATCTCAAGGAAAGCTCCAAAAGAAAGGTGCTAGAGATCCCTATAAATAAAATAGGCAATATGTGGAAAAGTGAAGATGGTAATACCAATCTTTCAATAACCTAGAAGGGCTACAACACCAAAGAAATCATAGATTCAAGCATAAGTGTTGCCATTGCTACCACATCATTATGGGCAAAGTGGGGTAGAGGGGTCTTGAGGCCTAAAAGAATGAAGCTCTAGATGTCTTATGGTCTTATTCAATGCCTATATGATTGTTGGAGGATCAATCTCACCACCTATGGTTTTTAGTTTGAACATACCTTTTCCATATGTGACTTTGGGAAAACCAATGTTTACAAGGTGATACTAGGAATACCCTTTTTATGTCAACTGGTACAAGGTGATACTAGGAAGACCCTTTTTATGTCAACTAGAGATAGTGCGTGATTGGCTAACCAAATTTTATTGTTGCAATGCTTAGTGGTTACAAATGAGGTCAACTTAAAGGATTACACATTTCAAAGATCCCATCCCTATAGTGGAATCCCATCCACAAGATGCATGATGACTCAATGTCAATACACTCTATGAACAGGTTGGATCCATCATCAATGCATGAAGACAACCACTTATGGATGTTTAAAGTAGTTGAAGCTGAAGAAAAATGTTTAGAGGCTAGTAAACCAAGAAAAACAACTAGTACTAGATCCCTAGAAGACCCAACCTATACACATTTGATATTTCTAGATGAGGAACCATGGATATAACTATCGATGAGTAATATTAGACCCCTCATTGTCATGAGGATGGTTATGATGTATCTTTATTTATGTGTGAATAAATTATAGATGAAGAGAAAAAAAAGGAACACATTAGGAATGATACATTTGGTAATTCTAAAGAGGAAGTTTAATACTTAATAGGAGTCAAGGATCCAAAAGAAGACATAGTTAAGAGTGAGAAAACCATCAACCCCATAGTAATAAATCAAAAGAAGAAGAAGAAGCAAAAGAGAAAGGAATCCTCTCTAGAAAGGGATGAATAACTATTTGAATTGCCTGAGAACTTTAAGAAGTATAAAATTCATGAAAAAAAAAAATCTTAGTGCAGATTCCTAAGAGAGAGCCTTTGATGGGAGAGGCTTATGAAAATAAGGAAAAGACAGAGAAAATAGGTGATGATTGAGAAAAGAAAATAGCAGTGATGATTGAGGACCAAGAGGATAGATGCATGTATATAGGTGGAAAATTAAGCCCAGAGGAGGAAGAAGAGTTGATAGCTTTACTTTGAAAATATTGAGACATATTTTCCTCGATGTGACCTCAAAGGGGTAGGTCCAAATATATGCTCCCTTAGAATCCGCATGACCCCAGAGGGAAAACCAATGAAACAAAGACCATACACATATAGAAATACCCATGATGCCAAAATAAATGAAGAAATTGATAGGTTGAAAGAAGCTAGATTTATGTACAAAATTGAGGAATGGGTGTCTCCCATTGTAGTTTTGTCCAAGAAAAATGGAAAACTATGTTATTGTATTAATGTGAAGAAAGTTAATGCCGTAATGATTTGAGATAGCTATCTGCTTCCCTTCACATAGCATTTGTTAGAAAGGGTCACTAGCAAGGATGTTTATAGCTTCCTCGATGGATTTTCAAGCTATAATCAAGTAATAATAACCCCAAAGGACCAATAGAAGATGGTTTTGCCACCAAGTGGGGAATCTATGCATTTCACATAATGCTATTTGGGCTCATCGACACACTAGCCACCTTTCCACATTTAATGTATGACCTTTTTGAGAAATTCTTGCAAAAGACATTAGAAGTTTACGTGGATGATCTTTGTGCACTCTCCCACATGATAAAGAATCAAATACCTAAGATAAGACAAGTGTTTGACAAATGCCAAGAAAATTGAGTTTGCTTAAACCCTGCGAAATATGTATTTATGGTGTGAAAAGGTAAGATTTTAGGTCACATAGTTTCGAATAAGGGTATATTGATGGAGGAAGACAAGATTAGTGCCACCATGGATTTACCGTGACCCAAGAATGTGAAATAAGTACAAGCCTTTATGGGCCACTGTAGATACGATTGACATTTTATCCACATGTATGTTATCATAGCAAAGCTTCTTCAAAACCTCTCAACTAACCTTGAATCAAACCTTGAGTGTGAGACTTCCTTCATAGAACTTAAGAAATGTTTGTGCTCAGCTCCTATATTGGCAACTTCAAAGTGTAACAAGCCATTCCATGTTTATGTGGATGCATCCAACTATGCTATCAAATGTGTACTAGCACAACCCATCGATGAAAGAAATCTAGATTTACCAAAAGCCTATGCCAGTAGACAATTGAACACTATGGAAAGGAACCATAAACCAATTAAACCTAAGGGATTAGGCATGGTATATGATGTCAAGAAGTTCAAACATTGTCTTTTGGCTAGCAAGATTAAGTTCTTCACTAATCATCAAGCCTTACTTTACTTGGTCAATAAACCTTGAAATACAATACGTTTAATAAGATGGTCTCTCTTACTAATGCAATATGATTTTGAAGTCATTTAAAAAAAAAGGTAAAAGGCATTTACAGGCTAATCACCTTTCTCGACTCACCTCAAGTGAACCCCCCAAGGTCAATCTAATGAACTTCTAAGTGCCTATCTCTTTAACCTAGAGGTAGTTCCTAAATGGGCTTAAACATTAGTGCCTATATTAACTTTTGGACCTTTACATAAGCATGTGAAGACCAATGAAAGTGACATGATATGATCACAATGATATCAATTGTTATCAGTAAGCTTGTATAGAAAAGAAAAACAAGGCACCTTGTATTTTTTTGTTGATAATGAAGAACATGAAAGTCTACTACAACAAGCACATGTGTGAATATTAGGTCACCATTACTATAAACAACAAACTTTTTAGATATTTAAACATGTAGGTATATATTTTCCTACAATGCAAACAGATGTGCATGTGCTATTAATGAAATGTCCTATGTATGACTAGATCCCTAGTGGATCATGTGACTCTCTACCATGTTTCATTGGCACTAGAGTGGAACACTCCATACATAGAATTCTTAAGATTAGTAACTTCCCCCCCTTAATGCTACCCCAAAGTATACCAGAAGAAGCTCAAGATTACACATTGATTAGTGATAATCTATATTGATAAGGTAGAGATGGTTACTTAAGAGTATGTGTACATGATATTGATTATGTAAAAATCCGAGAAACTATGTAGAGTGGTGTTGTAGGTGGACACTTCGTACCTGACCATGTGATTAAGACCTTATTCTTAAGGCTTTGGTGGCCCAACCTTCACATGGATGCACATACCTATATGAAACATTTTGACACTTTCCTGAGAGCAAATCTGACTTTATGAGATTCCCTTAAGACCAATGATGGGAGGCAGTCTTTTCTCCAAATGGGGAATACATTTTATAGAACCCTTCGATTCCTCTGCAAGGAGAGATGAGATTTTGTGTAGTAGCGAGAATATATGTGGCCAAGAAGAGGCAAAATTTATTATTTTGATGTTCACGTTAAGAAAGAAGGCTCAAATGTTGGAGAGCTTGTATTTGTGTGCGAATTAAAAAAAATTAAAGTCACGATATAAAGGCTTGCTACCCAATCCTCATGCTGCACATTACCACATGGAAATACTCCAAGTGCACACTCATACCCATCCTAGAATTGTAGATAGATGACCATTCATTTCAATTGAGCTAGGAGTAGGGAAAAACATAAGACCATCCCCTCACTCAAAAGTACATAAATATGGGAGAAATTCTCTAGATATATCATATTATAGTAATGAATATTTTGGAAACTTTTGATCATAAGTTTCAGTTGAAATCTGAAAATTTGGTGAATTATGATAATGAATCCTAGTTGAAATATACAAATTTAGCCAAAACTTTTTTGACAAGCCCCTTGAAAGTATATATATTTTTTATGTATTTGATTCTTTCATAACTTTTCATTTCCTGCAAGGGTTTAATGAAACCATTGACTTTGTTTAAAAATTTCAAGATGGTTGGTTATCCAACCATTAAGGTTTCTTCACTAAGGATAGCCGTTCATATATTGGTGAGAGCTTCGATGGAAATAGGAGTATGTTTTGCATCATCTCGACTATCAAAATTTCCTTAAACTTTTGTTGAGTTTTTTATTTGAAAAAAAATATATTTGGCCAACATTTTATCAGAATGAGATAGGGCGTCTAGGGTGATGAAGAGGACACTATTTGAAGGAAAAGAAGAACTTCAACATGTTAAAACTAAAGATATAGCTTTCTTGCTCAACATTGATCTGCAAGAGAAAAAGCTCTACTAGAAATGTCTAGATTGACCCTACAAAGCTTTAAAAGCTCATTTGGCAAAGCCAATCTTCTTCATAGAGCCCATACACACTATTGTGAACAGCTAGATCAATGTATCTAGAATTCTCACGTTCACATATTCCTCTTGGACAAGAGACTTTACCACATTGTTTTCCTATTGAATGACTAAAGTCCTTTCACATGCAACCACTTCATCAAATGGAGCATGGATGATATACTTCATCAAAAGTTGGAGCTAGGACTTCCTTTTCCTTAACTTCTACAATAACAACAATATCAATAGCAATATCTAGCACAACACCGATTGAATCCAAAACATGCAGATGATATCAATCTACATGTTGCATAGTAGTTAACAATCCCTTGATTGCCTTTGAAGCATTTGTAACATCAACATTCTTACCGAAGACCATCTCAACCAAGGACTACCAAAGAAACCACAAAAGCATAATAACTAAACATTCCTAAACAAATATGTAAGCACGAGTCTAAGAACACCACTTCCTCTTGCCAAGACCATCTCAACCAAATACTAATAAGGTAATCACAAAGGCATAATTAAAAAGAATTCCTAAAGAAATATTTAAGCTTGTAATCACCAAATACACTCTCAAGAAAAGCCTATAAATACGAGGGTCCATTGGAAGTGAGGGGACTTCTAGAGGAAGCACAAAGAGACAGAGAGAGAGAGAGAGAGAGAGAGAGAGAGAGAGAGAGAGATGAAAAGTAGACATCATATAAGCAATTTTAAGTGTCCTCTTTGACAAAGCAAAGTAAGCATAATTTATCCAGTCTAAGCAACCTTTAGTAGTATTTACCTTGCATACAAACTCTCACCATGGCCTTTGGTAGGTTATCTAGTAGTAGCAAGGATTGTATTTTATGTACAACAGTGCATTGGACCAAGTGTGCATCATTTCTGGATATGTCACTATTATTGTTCCACGCCAATTTGGTTGAAAGATTGTGCCTTTTCATACTGATTCTTGGAGGTCCTTTGGCTCAAAATGAGTTGAAAAAGTAAATTCTCATCTCTGCATTGTAGTTTGCAAGAAGTACAAAATATGGTACATATGTTCACTGATGTGAGGATGGATTTGTACTTGATGAAGATGAAGTGGTGCTGCAAAATCTTTGCAGTAAACCAACCTAATGAACTTTAGAGATATGTAGTGGGCCCTTTTAGCTTGCCAAAGGATATATTAGACACCCTATGTACCTTGGAAGATCACTTTCAAAAAGTTGATCAAAATAGACAAGTTTGACTAAGAGTCAACATGAAGAAACTTTCTATTTTGGTCATGTAGACTTGAGTATTTCACTCAGTGGTCATTCACTAATTACAACTGACTAGAGAGCCTTTAGATGAATCTAAGTGGGAAGCAATGCAATCTATTGGGAGTTATTTCATCAAAAAAGATTGACCATACTGAGAGAAATAAGTTTAGCAATTCACCTATGTAATCTCAACTTTTCAGGAAGTAGGAGATGCAGAGATATAGACGAATTCTAATGAATATATCTCACGGCTGAGAAATCCAAACGCAATGAAACTTTGGGAGTATATATTAGACTTAGATATCTAACATTATAAAGTTAAATCACTAAAAATTATGCACCATGCACAGAGAAAGCATCTCTACAATCTGATTGAGAAATTGAGAAGTATGACAGTGAACAATGCACTCACATAGGCATGAAGATATGGTCACAAATGATCATGAATTCAAATGTATATTGAATGGAAATTACAATGAACTTACTGATACATGTGTGTGCCTTGAGATCACACTTTGATATGGCAAGGAGCTTAGCTAATGAGTGTGTAAACCCAACGACTACATCATGTGTATATATAGTGATGATTGGAGCCAAGATTTGAATTTGAATCTTGCTCACCTAAACCACTTTTCCAAATTGTTAGTGATTGATTCTCAACTAACTCAATCACGAGTTCATGGATTTTCTTTCCCTTCTCATCAAGTGGATTCAACCACTTTTGATTCCTTCACTTTTACATCAAGTAAATACTCAAAGAGTTACAAGGGTGAGTTCATAAGTGAACTCTTCAGAGCTTTAGCATTTGCTTCAAATATAGCATAAGCTTTTATGACATTTGAAGACTCAAGCCTTTGCTTAGACTTGCCATGAACTTGTTCCGATAGCTCCCCCTTAAGTCAAGTAAGCTTGAGTTCTTCAATCTTCCAAGATTACCTGCAAACCAGTCATACCTTTGAATTTGCTAAGTTTTGTGCCATTTAATGCTTTGGCTAAAATGTCTGCACATTGTTGATGAGTTGACACAAATGATAGCTGAATTTTCTTGCTCACAATCTTCTCTCTTACATAGTGGTAATGTACTTCACTATGTTTAGTCCTTGCATGAAAAATTGGATTGGCAGCCAAGTGAATGAAACTCATTTTGTCACCAAGGATACTTGGAGTTCAAATCTCCAATCCAAGATCTCTGAATAGTGTCTTTATCCACATTGCTTCTTGAGTAGTTACAAAAAGACCTCTCTATTCAACTTTTGTAGAAGAGAGAGCAACTGTGGTTGCTTCTTAGATGACCATGAGACAAGTTTTGACTCTGCAAAAGTAAGGTACCTTGAGGTGCATCTCTTGTCTTCCTTGGAACCAACCCAATTTGCATCAGAGAACAACTTTAAACTTAAATCAGATACGTAAGGGACGTAGTATAATCCTTCATTCATGGTCCCTTTGAGATATCTGAGTATCCACTTGGTAGCATCCATGTTAGGTTTCGTGGTTGTGTGCATAAATTGACTTAGCACACTCACACTACAACATATGTCTACTCTTGTCAATGTGGCATAGTTCAAGATACCCACAAGACTTTGATAACCTGTGATATCTTCTATGAGTTCACCTTCATGTGAGCTCAATTTATGATTAACCTCCATTGGAGCACCTGCAATCTTGCAATCTTGCATCTTGAACTTTGTCAACAAGTCTTTAATGTATTTCCTTTGAGTAAGGAATAGACCATGATCTCTGTATACTACTTCTAATCCTAGGGTGAACCTAAGTCACTTATCTTGAATTCTTCTTTCATCTGCTCCTTCATCTTCTTTATTCCATGTGCATCATTCCACATACACACATACAAATAGATGACTTCATAATTATGATTTTTGATGAAGAGTGATGGATCTACTATGCTAGGTTGAAATTCTTTATCCTACAAGAATGAAACAAGCATGTGATTCCAAGCCCTTGGGGCATGTTTGGGTCCATATAGAGCTTTATTAAGCTTACACACATAATCGGGATGTACTTGATTTTCAAAACTAGGTGGTTGTGACATATATACTTCTTCTGTTATCCATCCATTAAGAAATGCATTTTTTACATCCAATTGAAGTATCTTCCAATTCTTGGAAGAAGCAATACTAAGTAGGACTCTAATCATTGGCATCTTTGCCACAAGAGAGAAGGTCTCCTCATAATTAATTCCCTGAGTTTGTGCAAAGCCTTTTTCCACAAGCCTTGCCTTATATCTGTTAATGGAGCCATCTAAGTTCTTCTTCAATTTGTAAATCCATCTTGAGCCTATCACTTTCATTGATGAAGACTTGGGAACTAATTCCCAAGTGTTATTTTCCTCAAGAGCTTCAATTTCTTCTTCCATTGCATGCCCCCACTCTGATTTCTTCTTTGCTTCCTCAAATGTTGAGGTTTCCTCTTGATTTATTATTGTGCTAGATAGATTGAATGTTTAGTAACTAGAGAAGTATCAAACCCATACCTCTCTGGCTTTCTTTTCTCCCTCATGGACCTTCTTAGGCCATGGTGTGATGATTCTCCCTCTTGTCCAAGTTCTTGCATTTTAGCTTTACCTTTAGACTTCCACATTTTTAGTTTTTCAATCTCAGTTGCTTCATCATCTTCTGAGGTATCCTGTTCTTCAATTTTAGAAGGGTTATCCTTGACAAGTTTTGGAAACTCTTCTTCAAGATCATAAGGTAACTTGATCTTACTGCATGGGTCTTCATACCAAGAACTATTCTCATCAAACACTACATCTCTACTCACCAAGATTCCTTTCGTTGTTGGGTTGTATAACCTATAGTCTTTTTGGTTGTTCTCATATCCAATGAACACACATCTTTCAGCTTTTGGATCCATCTTTCCTCTAACCTATGAAGGAACATGAGCATAAGCAATACATCCAAAAATCTTACAATGATCCAAGCTTGGTCTTCTTCCATTCCAAGCCTCATATGGTTTCATACAATCAAGTGATTTTGAAGATAACCTGTTAATCAAATAAGTGGTTGTGGATATAGCCTCAACCCATAAATAATTAGGTAAATGTTTTTCATTTAACATAGACCTTGCAGCTTCAACAATTGTCCTATTCCTTCTCTCTGCCACTCCATTTTGCTCAGGAGTGTACCTTGTAGTAATCTCGCTTTTGATTCCCCTCTCTTGAAGAAAGGATTCAAATTCATGGAAGAAGTATTCTCCCCCTCCATCTGACCTTAGCCTTTTTAGTGTTTTACCTGTTTGGTTCTCCACAAGAGCTAAATATCTTTTGAAGCATGAAAAGACTTCATCCTTGTGTTTCATAAAGTATAATATAGTCCATCTAATGCAATCATCAATGAAAGAGACATAATACCTTGATCCAGATATTGAAGCATCCTTGCTAGGTCCCCATACATCTGTATGAGCAAAGTCCAAGACATCTCCATGCATATATCCTTTCTTCATGAATGGTAACTTGTGAGACATTCCAAATTGACATGCACTACACTTATAAATCATGTGTTGCTTTGACAGATTAGAGAGTCCAAGTACACTTTGGTCCCTACAAATTTGCTTTAATGACCTTTCACCAATATGTGCTAACCTTTTGTGCCATACTTCCAATTTTGTGAGTGTCTGACTACCATAATTAAAGAGAGCAATGTTCCTAGTGTCTTGCAATTCAAATGTGAATAATCTACCTCTCTTTTCACCCTTTGCAATCCTCCTGAATCCTTGACTTGGATCTTCTACAAATGCTCCTCCTCTTGTGAACCTTACTTGTAGGCCTTTCTCCACAATCAATCCTACACTTACCAAGTTCTTTGTGATGGTAAGGACATAGAGTACCTTGCTAAGTAGGTTGATGTTTCCATCAGGTGCTTTTCCATTTCCTATCTTCTCCACCAGATGCCTTGTATCATCACCTGTTTGCACTTCATGCTTGTTCCTTGGATCTTCTAAATCTGATAGGAGGGCCACACTTCCTACCACATGATTTGAGCAACCTGAATCTATGTAGAAAACATGATCATCAAATTTACCTTGTGACATTGTCATATTCATGAGAAGTAGGGAGTCTTCTTGATTTGAGTCCTCTGTGTAATTATTGTAATCTCTTCTCCCTTTGTATCCTCCTTGGTAGGTTGAATTGTTGTAGTTGTTGTGGTTTCCATGAAAATTGTTGAACATTCCTCTTGAGTAGCCATAACTTCCTTTGTTGTAGCCTCTGCCTCTTTGATTCTTGGAATTCCTAAAACAATTCTCAGTTGTATGATTAGTTAATCCACAAATAGAACAAGCATTAGAGTCTTGGGGTCTCCCCTTGCCTTGTCTTCCTCCTCTACCTCTACCTCTACAATGTCTTCCTCTACCTGCATAGTTAGCTTGGCGTGTACCTACTTCATCATCCACTTTCTTTCCTTTCCCTTTGTTGTCTTTGGATTTATTTTTATCAATATACACAGCAAAAGATTGATTACCTTTGGAACCTTCTCCATTCTTCATGAGCTTGGCCTCTTGAGTAAGTAGTTGTCCCATAAGTGTATTGAAATCTGGTACATGCCAATATACATTTTAATTCATGATCATGTGTGACCATATCTTCATGCTTATGTGAGTGTATTGTTCACTGTCATACTTCTCAATTTTTTAGTCAGATTGTAGAGATGGTTTCTTTGAGCATGGTGCATTATTTTTAGTGATTTAACTTGATACTTTTAGCTCTCTAAGTCTACTATATACTCCCAAAATTTCATTGCATTTGGATTTCTCCGTCATGAGATATATTCATTAGAAGTCGCCTATATCTCTGCATCTCCTACTTCTTGAAAAGTCCGGATTACATAGGTGAATTGCTAAACTTATTTCTCTCAATATGGTCAATAATTTTTGATGAATTAACTCCCAATAGGTTGCATTGCTTTCTAATTAGATTCCTCTAAAAGCTCTCTGGTCAATTGTAATCAAAGAATGAGCACTAAGTGAAATGTTAAAGCCTACATGGGCAAAATAGAAAGTTTCTTCATGTTGACTCTTAGTCAAACTTGTCTGTTTTGATTCAACTTTTTGAGAGTGATCTTCCGAGGTAGATAGCGTGTCTAATACATCCTTTGGCAAGCTAAAAGGGCCCACTACATATCTCTGGAGCTCATTTGGTTGGTGTAGTGCAAACTTTTTGCAGCACCACTTCATCTTCATCAAGTACAAATCCATCCTCACAGTGGTATCAGAGCAAGGTTGGACAACATGAAAAATGGATTTCCTTCATCAATTGACAAATTGGATAGAGGTAACTACTTAGCATGGTCATTAAGGATGGAAGCTTATCTTCAAGGTAGGAATCTATATGGTTATATAGCTAGAGATGAAGTTATGTCAAGTTCCAGGAATAAAGGTCAACCTACACAAGAAGAACAAGAAAGATTGAGCACATGGTGCTCCAAGGATGCACTTGCAAGGTATTATCTCCTCAACTCTATCTCAGATTTTTTGTTGCCTCACATTAGAAGTTGTAAAACATCACAGGAAGTGTGGAATACATTTGAGGCCTTCTTCTCTTCAAGGACAAAGGCCAGAAAGAACCAACTATGATTGGACTTCACAACACTCAAGAAATCTTCCAAGCAAAATGTGAGAGATTTTGTCACAAAGATCAAAGATATTGTTGATAAGCTAGGAAGCATTGGAGAAGTGATAGATGAAGAACAAATTGTAAGGCATGTCATCAATGGTCTAAAGGCAGATGACAAGTGGGAAGCCTTTACAAGAGCAATGGATATAAATTACAATGAACTTACTGGTACATGTGTGTGTCTTGAGATTACACTCTAATATGGAAAGAAGCTCAGCTAATGAGTGTGTAAAACCTGTGACTAAATCATGTGTATATATGATGATTGGAACCAAGATTTGATTTTGAATCTTGCTCACCTAAACCACTTTCACAAATTCTTAGTGATTGATTCTCAACTAACTCAATCACGAGTTCATGGCTTTTCTTTCCATTCTCATCAAGTGGATTCAACCACTTTTTATTCCTTCACTTTTGCATCAATTAAATACTCAATGAGTTACTAGGGTGAGTTCATAAGTGAACTCTTCAAAGCTTTACTTGAAGACTCAAGCCTTTGCTTAGAATTGCCATGAACTTTTCCAACAACTGACATATGTCTTCATAGAAGATCTAGATTCCTCTGTAGCTTAGCATTCCTAGCATTCTTCTTGAATAGTGTCTCCTCCAATTCCTTGATTGCTTCAGTATTTACACTGCACTTTGCTATTTAGTTCATAGTGTGCTTTCTAGAGGTTAAGGTATTGCTCTTGTAATATGTGGTTGTTTTCCTCCAATGTCGTCATTTTGGCTTGTAATCATTGAGATTCTTTCTAAAGAATTGTGTTGCAAGTTTTCAATTATTGATAATCTTGTTGCAAATGATTAGCACACTCAATCATGGTATTAATCATATTATTTACACTTGTATATGCAATGCTTATAGGTCGAACTGCAGGAGGAATGGGAATGGGAATGAGTAATCTAAATGGAGTACATGAAGGTGCAATGGGTGCTAGTGATATTTGTGGAGGGGGGATGGGAGATTGTGGAAGTGTAGGCGGAGGGGGTGGTGTCGTGGGTGGAGAGATGTCCATAGGATGGGACAATACTCTACGTTTGTGTGTTCTAACATTAAAATGCGGATGGCATGTGATGTGCATGTGGTGTGCATGTAGGGTGACGTTACAATTGTGAATGGTCCTAAAGAAAATTTAATGGAAGTGTGAGTGAAACCTTTCGTGAATGAAACCCAGTAAGGTGGTATGGTGGTGGCAATTTTTGTGAGTGGGAAAATGGAAGAAAAGAAGGGGAAATGGGGATCTATGGTGAGAGAAACTTGAGTCTAGGGGGTTACACGGAAATGGATACTACCGATAGTGGGTCTAGGGTGGCCTGCTACACTAGGGATGAGTAGGTGGCCAATTATAGGTTCTAGGATTTTGGTGAAGGTATTGTATAGTGGGTTGGTGACAGTGGAAAAGAGTCTTTCTTGGGAAGTGGGTGCTCGAAAACTAACAGACCTTGTGGATGTGGTGGTTTCAATGTGTGGCAAGGAATGGGGAGGAGTGTGGAAGATGGGTTTAGTTGTTTGAGTGGTGACAATGGTTTCTATGGTTTTCTTTACATCAATAGTGGTGGGAGGGGATGGAGGTTGCTGAGGGGATTTCGGGGAGGTTTGAACAAAATTTTCAGCCATTAGGTCAATGGTAGCTATGGAGGTGGCCTCATGAAATGTAGTTGCATCATGTTCTAAAACAGGGATCCTTATGTTCTTTCCACTGTGTGATCGTGGATCAACTTTTCATTGGTCATATCGAGGTGTTGGTTTTTGAAGCATGGTATGAACAGCTTTTGTCACTCCTAAATTCTATGTCAAAAGTTGGAGGGTCTCAATGAATTGAGGATCTATTCCCTCTTCACTTCGGATCTTGTTGTTGGTGCAAACAAGCCTTAACACTTGGCTTTGTTTTGTGCCTTGAAGACTCAACATAAAGCTTGGACAATTGGAACCTTGGAAAGCTAAAGTTTGGACCCATGAAGGATGTATTCAAATGAACTTTGAACCATAGGAACCAATGCCTAATTGGTTATTACCATTTATCCAATGTAAAAGTCAATATGACTTAACTCACTTTATGTAATCATACCTACCTTCAAAAGTCGTGGAATTTGAAAGGTATGAATGGAGAGAATATCTCCATATGATTAGATGAGAGATTTGAGGGAGCCTACATTTGAATTTGAAATTCAAATCTCAAGTGATGACTTATAAAAGACTATGAAAAAGTCGCGGGTCTTGTTGCTCACTTCCCGAGGCTAATCCACGCAGATCATTGAGTGTGTGAGAGCTACTATTTAGCCTACACCTCTGAGTACCATTGGGCATTACTCTACATGCCAATGGGAATGTACATTTGATAGATTCAATACATATACTCATAGTCATTATCTCTGTTTTTCTCTGAGTGACCATCTTCAAGTCTGTCAACTTCAACAGGGCATATCTCAAGATCTAGTGAACCAAATTGGATAATTCAAAGCTCATTGGAACCAGCTCAAAGCATTCTACAACACTACAAAATTTCAAATCATTCTATTCAGCCAAATGGGAGAAATCGCAGTCGAGGCAGTCACTGGTATTTTTCTGTGTAGTTCCTAAAAAGTCGGGGGTGTCTCTGATTTTGCTAAAGATCATGCTCAGTGTATAATTTGTTAATTGGAGTGATTTAACTTGCTAATGGTAGCTTGTTAAGTTAATTTAATACTCCCAGAAGGAATTAATCCAATTGCAAGTGTGCTGGTCACACTGAGCTTAGGACTGAGCAGGTATCATTACAGGAATAGAAAGTTTTTTGGAGTTGTGAAGGTTCAAAATCATCTGTTTTGATTTGGTCATTACACAATCATTTTGTAAAGCACATATATAGTTTCTTGGTGTCATTTGGAAGCTCAAGGAGTCTCCTAACCATATCTGAAGAGAAAGGAGGGCAGGTGTGAAGTAGGTCTAGCAGCACCAACTTGATCTTCTGATTGTACCCAGCCATCACATTCAACAGTGGTATCAGAGCAAACAAGGTAATTATGGGTGATGGTTTCCCTTCCTTCATTGACAAATTGGATAGAAATAACTACCAGGCATGGTCATTGAGAATGAAGACCTATCTACAAGGGAGAAGCTTGTATGGATACATATCAGGAGATGAGGAGTTGCCCTCATTCAAAACCAGAGGCCTACCTACAAAGGATGAACATGAGAGGCTCAACCAATGGTGTGCTAAAGATGCTTTGGCAAGGTCATATCTTCTAAACTCTATCTCTGATTTCCTTCTACCTCATGTAAGGAACTGTAAGACTTCCCAAGAGACTTGGGAAACCTTGTCAACATACTTTTCATCAAGCACAAGGGCCAGAAAGAATCAGCTATGGATTGAGTTTACAACTCTCAGGAAGCAATCAAAACAATGTGTCTCAGATTTTGTCACCAAAGTCAAAGACATTGCAGATCAACTTGCAAGTGTTGGAGAAGAGATTGAGGAAGAGCAAATAGTCAGACAAGTGATCAATGGACTAAAGGCAGATGACAAGTGGGAGAGCTTTACCACTGCAATGGACTTATACATGGACATCCAAGCACCTGATCTAACAACTCTGATTGGACAACTCTTTACACATGAAGCAAAGATCACAAAGAATGGAGAGCAATCAAAAGGTAACAATCCCTCTGCCCTATATACAGATAAGAAGTCTAAAGATAAGGGTAAAAGTAAGAAGGTTGATGAAGAAGGCTCTACCTCCCAAGCAAACTATGCAGGGAGAGGTAGATCATCTAGAGGTAGGGGCAGAGGAGGTAAGTCAGGTAGGGGGAGACCCTACAATCAATCTCCATGCAATATTTGTGGCTTGTCTAACCATACTACAGATGAATGCTACAAGAACTACAAGAACCAAAGAGGAAGAGGTCACCAAAGAGGAGGATACTCCCAAGGCAAAGGCAGATTCAATCAATCTCAAGGCTACCATGGCTACAACAATAATTACAACAACAATAGTTACAATCACAATGGCAATTATCAAGGTGGATACAGGAACAGGAAGGATTACAACAATTATGCAGAGGATCAAGATGATTCCTTGTTGATTATGAACATGACATCTAAATCAGGTATCAATGATGATCATTTGTTCTATATTGATTCAGGTTGCTCTAACCATGTAGCTGGGAATGTTGCCTTACTCTCTGATTTGGAAGAACCCAAAGGCAAGCACCAAGTGCAGACAGGTGATGACACTAAACATTCAGTGGTTAAAGTAGGCAATGTCAAAACAAGTGATGGTAATCAGAATTTACTAAGCAGAGTATTGTATGTTCCAACAATCACCAAGAATCTGATGAGTGTAGGTCAGATTGTTGAAAAAGGTCTACAGGTCAGGTTCACTCAACATGGTGCATATGTGGAGGATCCAAGACATGGATTCAGAAGGATAGCCAAGGGAGAGAAGTCAGGTAGATTGTTTACCTTTGAACTTGAAGATACTAAGAATATTGCTTTGTACAACTACAAGGACCAAACCCTATCAGAATTGGAGATGTGGCACAAGAGATTAGGTCACATTGGAGAGAGGACCATAAAGCAAATGAGTAGAGATCAATGTGTGCTTGGGATACCTAATGTATCCAAGCAACACATGATATACAAGTGTGGGGCTTGTCAGTTTGGTAAGTCACACAGATTGCCATATACCAAGAAAGGATTTATGCATGAAGATTACTTGGAATTGGTGCATACAGATGTTTGGGGACCAAGCAAGGAGCCATCCATATCTGGATCAAGGTACTATGTGTCCTTTATAGATGATTATAGCAGATGGACTGTCTTGTACTTCATGAAACATAAAGATGAAGTATTTAATTGTTTCAAAAGGTATCTTGCATTAGTTGAGAATCAAACAGGTAGACATTTGAAGAGGCTAAGGTCAGATGGTGGTGGAGAATACTTCTCCAATGATTTTGAAGAATTCTTGCAGGAAAGAGGCATCAAGAGGGAGATTACCACAAGGTACTCACCAGAACAAAATGGGGTAGCTGAAAGGAGGAATAGACTTATTGTGGAGACAGCTAGGTCTATGCTTAATGAGAAAAAACTACCAAATTACCTTTGGGCAGAGAGTGTATCTACTGCCACATACTTAATTAACAGGTTGCCATCAAAGACACTTGATGGAATGACACCCTATGAGGCTTGGCATGGTAAGAGACCATCTCTGGATCATTGCAAGATCTTTGGGTGTGTTGCATATGTGCATATTCCCTCACAGGTAAGGGGAAAGCTAGACCCTAAGGCTGAAAAGTGTATTTTCATTGGTTATGATTTGAATCAGAAAGGATACAGGTTCTATAACCCCTCAAACAAAGGCTTCAAGGTAAGCAGAGATGTCATCTTTGATGAAAATGATTCATGGTATGAAAATGAGTGCAGGAAAGTTAACCTACCTTATGATATGGAAGAAGACTTTCCAAAGCTCATCAGACAAGAACCTACACAGAAAGAGGACACAAGCTCAGATGATGAAGACACCATCAACATTGAAGAATTCAAAGCTTGGAAATCCAAAGGGAAGATGAAGATGAAGCAACTAGAAGACAATCCAGAATCCTCAACTCAAGCTATGAGGAGATCTCAAAGAGAGAAGAAGAAACCAATTAGGTATGGGTATGATACTTCACTTGTAACCAAGCACTCTGTATATCTTGCAAAGGATATCTTAAATGAAGAACCAGGTACATTTGAAGAAGCAATTACTAAATCAGAATGGAAGGAAGCAATGGATGAAGAAATGGAGGCTCTCAAGGAGAGTGATACTTGGGATTTGGTACCCAAGAAGGACTCCATGAAGGTGATAGGATCCAGATGGATCTACAAACTCAAGAAGAACTCAGATGGTACAATAAACAGGTATAAAGCTAGGTTGGTAGCCAAGGGTTTTGCACAAACCCAAGGCATTGATTATGAGGAGACATTTTCTCCTGTGGCCAAGATGCCAACTATCAGAATTGTGGTGAGTGTAGCTGCATCCAAGAATTGGAACATGTACCAATTGGATGTGAAGAATGCATTCTTGAATGGATGGATATCTGAAGAGGTCTACATGTCACAACCACCTGGCTATGAGGATCATAATAAGGTAAATCATGTTTGTAAATTGAAGAAGGCTTTGTATGGATTGAAGCAGGCACCCAGAGCATGGAATTACAAGTTGACAACATATCTCTTGGATCAAGGATTTGTGATGAGTAAAGCAGATACTTCATTGTTTATAAAGAAGAACAATTCAGAGGTAATATACTTGTGTGTCTATGTTGATGACATCATTATTACAGGAAATGATGTTCAAGGAATTAGACACATCAAAGGTCAAATGATGAAGGAATTCAAGATCAATGATCTTGGATTATTGAAGTACTTCCTAGGACTTGAATTGGTCTACACAAATTCAGGTATATTTATTACTCAGAAGAAGTACATTCAGGACATGGTCAAGAAGTTTAATTTGCAGGAAGCTAAAGTATCAAACATTCCTATGGAGGTCAATCACAAGCTTAGTGCACATGAAGGAGAAGAACTCAAGGATATTACAGGTTACCAAAGTTTGGTAGGTAGTCTTAATTATGCTACCTTAACCAGGATTGATATATCATATGGTGTTAGTGTACTTAGCCAATTTATGCATAAGCCAAGAGTACCACATTTGGAGGCAGCCAAGAAGATAGTAAAGTACCTAAAGGGAACACAAAATCATGGTTTGTATTTTCCATATTCATCAGACATTGATATCAAAGTGTACTCAGATGCAGATTGGGCAGGTTGCAAGGATGACAGGAGGAGTACATCTGGTTATATATGCTTTGCAGGTGATAAACCAATTTCTTGGTCATCCAAGAAACAACCCACAGTAGCTCTATCATCTACTGAGGCAGAGTACAGAGGGCTAGCCAATGCCACTCAAGAAGCAATATGGTTGAAGCTACTATATTCAGAATTGGGCCTATACACAAGGCCACCTATCATATTTGGTGATAACACAAGTTCACTTCACCTAGCAGCTAATCCTGTGTATCATGCTAGGACAAAACACATAGAGGTTCATTACCACTATGTGAGGGAAAAATTACTTAGCAAGGAAATCCAATTATCATATGTGTCTACTAATATACAATGTGCAGATTTGCTTACAAAAGCTTTGGATGGGAGCAAGCTATGCAGGTTTAAATCCATGATTGGATTACAGGATATCATTGAAGATTAAAGATGAAGACTCAAGCAAGTGTTTGGCTTGAGGGGGAGCTGTTGGTGCAAACAAGCCTTAACACTTGGCTTTGTTTTGTGCCTTGAAGACTCAACATAAAGCTTGGACAATTGGAACCTTGGAAAGCTAAAGTTTGGACCCATGAAGGATGTATTCAAATGAACTTTGAACCATAGGAACCAATGCCTAATTGGTTATTACCATTTATCCAATGTAAAAGTCAATATGACTTAACTCACTTTATGTAATCATACCTACCTTCAAAAGTCGTGGAATTTGAAAGGTATGAATGGAGAGAATATCTCCATATGATTAGATGAGAGATTTGAGGGAGCCTACATTTGAATTTGAAATTCAAATCTCAAGTGATGACTTATAAAAGACTATGAAAAAGTCGCGGGTCTTGTTGCTCACTTCCCGAGGCTAATCCAAGCAGATCATTGAGTGTGTGAGAGCTACTATTTAGCCTACACCTCTGAGTACCATTGGGCATTACTCTACATGCCAATGGGAATGTACATTTGATAGATTCAATACATATACTCATAGTCATTATCTCTGTTTTTCTCTGAGTGACCATCTTCAAGTCTGTCAACTTCAACAGGGCATATCTCAAGATCTAGTGAACCAAATTGGATAATTCAAAGCTCATTGGAACCAGCTCAAAGCATTCTACAACACTACAAAATTTCAAGTCATTCTATTCAGCCAATTGGGAGAAATCGCAGTCGAGGCAGTCACTGATATTTTTCTGTGTAGCTCCTAAAAAGTCGGGGGTGTCTCTGATTTTGCTAAAGATCATGCTCAGTGTATAATTTGTTAATTGGAGTGATTTAACTTGCTAATGGTAGCTTGTTAAGTTAATTTAATACTCCCAGAAGGAATTAATCCAATTGCAAGTGTGTTGGTCACACTGAGCTTAGGACTGAGCAGGTATCATTACAGGAATAGAAAGTTTTTTGGAGTTGTGAAGGTTCAAAATCATCTGTTTTGATTTGGTCATTACACAATCATTTTGTAAAGCACATATATAGTTTCTTGGTGTCATTTGGAAGCTCAAGGAGTCTCCTAACCATATCTGAAGAGAAAGGAGGGCAGGTGTGAAGCAGGTCTAGCAGCACCAACTTGATCTTCTGATTGTACCCAGCCATCACATTCAACAGTGGTATCAGAGCAAACAAGGTAATTATGGGTGATGGTTTCCCTTCCTTCATTGACAAATTGGATAGAAATAACTACCAGGCATGGTCATTGAGAATGAAGACCTATCTACAAGGGAGAAGCTTGTATGGATACATATCAGGAGATGAGGAGTTGCCCTCATTCAAAACCAGAGGCCTACCTACAAAGGATGAACATGAGAGGCTCAACCAATGGTGTGCTAAAGATGCTTTGGCAAGGTCATATCTTCTAAACTCTATCTCTGATTTCCTTCTACCTCATGTAAGGAACTGTAAGACTTCCCAAGAGACTTGGGAAACCTTGTCAACATACTTTTCATCAAGCACAAGGGCCAGAAAGAATCAGCTATGGATTGAGTTTACAACTCTCAGGAAGCAATCAAAACAATGTGTCTCAGATTTTGTCACCAAAGTCAAAGACATTGCAGATCAACTTGCAAGTGTTGGAGAAGAGATTGAGGAAGAGCAAATAGTCAGACAAGTGATCAATGGACTAAAGGCAGATGACAAGTGGGAGAGCTTTACCACTGCAATGGACTTATACATGGACATCCAAGCACCTGATCTAACAACTCTGATTGGACAACTCTTTACACATGAAGCAAAGATCACAAAGAATGGAGAGCAATCAAAAGGTAACAATCCCTCTGCCCTATATACAGATAAGAAGTCTAAAGATAAGGGTAAAAGTAAGAAGGTTGATGAAGAAGGCTCTACCTCCCAAGCAAACTATGCAGGGAGAGGTAGATCATCTAGAGGTAGGGGCAGAGGAGGTAAGTCAGGTAGGGGGAGACCCTACAATCAATCTCCATGCAATATTTGTGGCTTGTCTAACCATACTACAGATGAATGCTACAAGAACTACAAGAACCAAAGAGGAAGAGGTCACCAAAGAGGAGGATACTCCCAAGGCAGAGGCAGATTCAATCAATCTCAAGGCTACCATGGCTACAACAATAATTACAACAACAATAGTTACAATCACAATGGCAATTATCAAGGTGGATACAGGAACAGGAAGGATTACAACAATTATGCAGAGGATCAAGATGATTCCTTGTTGATTATGAACATGACATCTAAATCAGGTATCAATGATGATCATTTGTTCTATATTGATTCAGGTTGCTCTAACCATGTAGCTGGGAATGTTGCCTTACTCTCTGATTTGGAAGAACCCAAAGGCAAGCACCAAGTGCAGACAGGTGATGACACTAAACATTCAGTGGTTAAAGTAGGCAATGTCAAAACAAGTGATGGTAATCAGAATTTACTAAGCAGAGTATTGTATGTTCCAACAATCACCAAGAATCTGATGAGTGTAGGTCAGATTGTTGAAAAAGGTCTACAGGTCAGGTTCACTCAACATGGTGCATATGTGGAGGATCCAAGACATGGATTCAGAAGGATAGCCAAGGGAGAGAAGTCAGGTAGATTGTTTACCTTTGAACTTGAAGATACTAAGAATATTGCTTTGTACAACTACAAGGACCAAACCCTATCAGAATTGGAGATGTGGCACAAGAGATTAGGTCACATTGGAGAGAGGACCATAAAGCAAATGAGTAGAGATCAATGTGTGCTTGGGATACCTAATGTATCCAAGCAACACATGATATACAAGTGTGGGGCTTGTCAGTTTGGTAAGTCACACAGATTGCCATATACCAAGAAAGGATTTATGCATGAAGATTACTTGGAATTGGTGCATACAGATGTTTGGGGACCAAGCAAGGAGCCATCCATATCTGGATCAAGGTACTATGTGTCCTTTATAGATGATTATAGCAGATGGACTGTCTTGTACTTCATGAAACATAAAGATGAAGTATTTAATTGTTTCAAAAGGTATCTTGCATTAGTTGAGAATCAAACAGGTAGACATTTGAAGAGGCTAAGGTCAGATGGTGGTGGAGAATACTTCTCCAATGATTTTGAAGAATTCTTGCAGGAAAGAGGCATCAAGAGGGAGATTACCACAAGGTACTCACCAGAACAAAATGGGGTAGCTGAAAGGAGGAATAGACTTATTGTGGAGACAGCTAGGTCTATGCTTAATGAGAAAAAACTACCAAATTACCTTTGGGCAGAGAGTGTATCTACTGCCACATACTTAATTAACAGGTTGCCATCAAAGACACTTGATGGAATGACACCCTATGAGGCTTGGCATGGTAAGAGACCATCTCTGGATCATTGCAAGATCTTTGGGTGTGTTGCATATGTGCATATTCCCTCACAGGTAAGGGGAAAGCTAGACCCTAAGCTGAAAAGTGTATTTTCATTGGTTATGATTTGAATCAGAAAGGATACAGGTTCTATAACCCCTCAAACAAAGGCTTCAAGGTAAGCAGAGATGTCATCTTTGATGAAAATGATTCATGGTATGAAAATGAGTGCAGGAAAGTTAACCTACCTTATGATATGGAAGAAGACTTTCCAAAGCTCATCAGACAAGAACCTACACAGAAAGAGGACACAAGCTCAGATGATGAAGACACCATCAACATTGAAGAATTCAAAGCTTGGAAATCCAAAGGGAAGATGAAGATGAAGCAACTAGAAGACAATCCAGAATCCTCAACTCAAGCTATGAGGAGATCTCAAAGAGAGAAGAAGAAACCAATTAGGTATGGGTATGATACTTCACTTGTAACCAAGCACTCTGTATATCTTGCAAAGGATATCTTAAATGAAGAACCAGGTACATTTGAAGAAGCAATTACTAAATCAGAATGGAAGGAAGCAATGGATGAAGAAATGGAGGCTCTCAAGGAGAGTGATACTTGGGATTTGGTACCCAAGAAGGACTCCATGAAGGTGATAGGATCCAGATGGATCTACAAACTCAAGAAGAACTCAGATGGTACAATAAACAGGTATAAAGCTAGGTTGGTAGCCAAGGGTTTTGCACAAACCCAAGGCATTGATTATGAGGAGACATTTTCTCCTGTGGCCAAGATGCCAACTATCAGAATTGTGGTGAGTGTAGCTGCATCCAAGAATTGGAACATGTACCAATTGGATGTGAAGAATGCATTCTTGAATGGATGGATATCTGAAGAGGTCTACATGTCACAACCACCTGGCTATGAGGATCATAATAAGGTAAATCATGTTTGTAAATTGAAGAAGGCTTTGTATGGATTGAAGCAGGCACCCAGAGCATGGAATTACAAGTTGACAACATATCTCTTGGATCAAGGATTTGTGATGAGTAAAGCAGATACTTCATTGTTTATAAAGAAGAACAATTCAGAGGTAATATACTTGTGTGTCTATGTTGATGACATCATTATTACAGGAAATGATGTTCAAGGAATTAGACACATCAAAGGTCAAATGATGAAGGAATTCAAGATCAATGATCTTGGATTATTGAAGTACTTCCTAGGACTTGAATTGGTCTACACAAATTCAGGTATATTTATTACTCAGAAGAAGTACATTCAGGACATGGTCAAGAAGTTTAATTTGCAGGAAGCTAAAGTATCAAACATTCCTATGGAGGTCAATCACAAGCTTAGTGCACATGAAGGAGAAGAACTCAAGGATATTACAGGTTACCAAAGTTTGGTAGGTAGTCTTAATTATGCTACCTTAACCAGGATTGATATATCATATGGTGTTAGTGTACTTAGCCAATTTATGCATAAGCCAAGAGTACCACATTTGGAGGCAGCCAAGAAGATAGTAAAGTACCTAAAGGGAACACAAAATCATGGTTTGTATTTTCCATATTCATCAGACATTGATATCAAAGTGTACTCAGATGCAGATTGGGCAGGTTGCAAGGATGACAGGAGGAGTACATCTGGTTATATATGCTTTGCAGGTGATAAACCAATTTCTTGGTCATCCAAGAAACAACCCACAGTAGCTCTATCATCTACTGAGGCAGAGTACAGAGGGCTAGCCAATGCCACTCAAGAAGCAATATGGTTGAAGCTACTATATTCAGAATTGGGCCTATACACAAGGCCACCTATCATATTTGGTGATAACACAAGTTCACTTCACCTAGCAGCTAATCCTGTGTATCATGCTAGGACAAAACACATAGAGGTTCATTACCACTATGTGAGGGAAAAATTACTTAGCAAGGAAATCCAATTATCATATGTGTCTACTAATATACAATGTGCAGATTTGCTTACAAAAGCTTTGGATGGGAGCAAGCTATGCAGGTTTAAATCCATGATTGGATTACAGGATATCATTGAAGATTAAAGATGAAGACTCAAGCAAGTGTTTGGCTTGAGGGGGAGCTGTTGGTGCAAACAAGCCTTAACACTTGGCTTTGTTTTGTGCCTTGAAGACTCAACATAAAGCTTGGACAATTGGAACCTTGGAAAGCTAAAGTTTGGACCCATGAAGGATGTATTCAAATGAACTTTGAACCATAGGAACCAATGCCTAATTGGTTATTACCATTTATCCAATGTAAAAGTCAATATGACTTAACTCACTTTATGTAATCATACCTACCTTCAAAAGTCGTGGAATTTGAAAGGTATGAATGGAGAGAATATCTCCATATGATTAGATGAGAGATTTGAGGGAGCCTACATTTGAATTTGAAATTCAAATCTCAAGTGATGACTTATAAAAGACTATGAAAAAGTCGCGGGTCTTGTTGCTCACTTCCCGAGGCTAATCCAAGCAGATCATTGAGTGTGTGAGAGCTACTATTTAGCCTACACCTCTGAGTACCATTGGGCATTACTCTACATGCCAATGGGAATGTACATTTGATAGATTCAATACATATACTCATAGTCATTATCTCTGTTTTTCTCTGAGTGACCATCTTCAAGTCTGTCAACTTCAGCAGGGCATATCTCAAGATCTAGTGAACCAAATTGGATAATTCAAAGCTCATTGGAACCAGCTCAAAGCATTCTACAACACTACAAAATTTCAAGTCATTCTATTCAGCCAATTGGGAGAAATCGCAGTCGAGGCAGTCATTGGTATTTTTCTGTGTAGTTCCTAAAAAGTCGGGGGTGTCTCTGATTTTGCTAAAGATCATGCTCAGTGTATAATTTGTTAATTGGAGTGATTTAACTTGCTAATGGTAGCTTGTTAAGTTAATTTAATACTCCCAGAAGGAATTAATCCAATTGCAAGTGTGCTGGTCACACTGAGCTTAGGACTGAGCAGGTATCATTACAGGAATAGAAAGTTTTTTGGAGTTGTGAAGGTTCAAAATCATCTGTTTTGATTTGGTCATTACACAATCATTTTGTAAAGCACATATATAGTTTCTTGGTGTCATTTGGAAGCTCAAGGAGTCTCCTAACCATATCTGAAGAGAAAGGAGGGCAGGTGTGAAGCAGGTCTAGCAGCACCAACTTGATCTTCTGATTGTACCCAGCCATCACATTCAACAGTGGTATCAGAGCAAACAAGGTAATTATGGGTGATGGTTTCCCTTCCTTCATTGACAAATTGGATAGAAATAACTACCAGGCATGGTCATTGAGAATGAAGACCTATCTACAAGGGAGAAGCTTGTATGGATACATATCAGGAGATGAGGAGTTGCCCTCATTCAAAACCAGAGGCCTACCTACAAAGGATGAACATGAGAGGCTCAACCAATGGTGTGCTAAAGATGCTTTGGCAAGGTCATATCTTCTAAACTCTATCTCTGATTTCCTTCTACCTCATGTAAGGAACTGTAAGACTTCCCAAGAGACTTGGGAAACCTTGTCAACATACTTTTCATCAAGCACAAGGGCCAGAAAGAATCAGCTATGGATTGAGTTTACAACTCTCAGGAAGCAATCAAAACAATGTGTCTCAGATTTTGTCACCAAAGTCAAAGACATTGCAGATCAACTTGCAAGTGTTGGAGAAGAGATTGAGGAAGAGCAAATAGTCAGACAAGTGATCAATGGACTAAAGGCAGATGACAAGTGGGAGAGCTTTACCACTGCAATGGACTTATACATGGACATCCAAGCACCTGATCTAACAACTCTGATTGGACAACTCTTTACACATGAAGCAAAGATCACAAAGAATGGAGAGCAATCAAAAGGTAACAATCCCTCTGCCCTATATACAGATAAGAAGTCTAAAGATAAGGGTAAAAGTAAGAAGGTTGATGAAGAAGGCTCTACCTCCCAAGCAAACTATGCAGGGAGAGGTAGATCATCTAGAGGTAGGGGCAGAGGAGGTAAGTCAGGTAGGGGGAGACCCTACAATCAATCTCCATGCAATATTTGTGGCTTGTCTAACCATACTACAGATGAATGCTACAAGAACTACAAGAACCAAAGAGGAAGAGGTCACCAAAGAGGAGGATACTCCCAAGGCAGAGGCAGATTCAATCAATCTCAAGGCTACCATGGCTACAACAATAATTACAACAACAATAGTTACAATCACAATGGCAATTATCAAGGTGGATACAGGAACAGGAAGGATTACAACAATTATGCAGAGGATCAAGATGATTCCTTGTTGATTATGAACATGACATCTAAATCAGGTATCAATGATGATCATTTGTTCTATATTGATTCAGGTTGCTCTAACCATGTAGCTGGGAATGTTGCCTTACTCTCTGATTTGGAAGAACCCAAAGGCAAGCACCAAGTGCAGACAGGTGATGACACTAAACATTCAGTGGTTAAAGTAGGCAATGTCAAAACAAGTGATGGTAATCAGAATTTACTAAGCAGAGTATTGTATGTTCCAACAATCACCAAGAATCTGATGAGTGTAGGTCAGATTGTTGAAAAAGGTCTACAGGTCAGGTTCACTCAACATGGTGCATATGTGGAGGATCCAAGACATGGATTCAGAAGGATAGCCAAGGGAGAGAAGTCAGGTAGATTGTTTACCTTTGAACTTGAAGATACTAAGAATATTGCTTTGTACAACTACAAGGACCAAACCCTATCAGAATTGGAGATGTGGCACAAGAGATTAGGTCACATTGGAGAGAGGACCATAAAGCAAATGAGTAGAGATCAATGTGTGCTTGGGATACCTAATGTATCCAAGCAACACATGATATACAAGTGTGGGGCTTGTCAGTTTGGTAAGTCACACAGATTGCCATATACCAAGAAAGGATTTATGCATGAAGATTACTTGGAATTGGTGCATACAGATGTTTGGGGACCAAGCAAGGAGCCATCCATATCTGGATCAAGGTACTATGTGTCCTTTATAGATGATTATAGCAGATGGACTGTCTTGTACTTCATGAAACATAAAGATGAAGTATTTAATTGTTTCAAAAGGTATCTTGCATTAGTTGAGAATCAAACAGGTAGACATTTGAAGAGGCTAAGGTCAGATGGTGGTGGAGAATACTTCTCCAATGATTTTGAAGAATTCTTGCAGGAAAGAGGCATCAAGAGGGAGATTACCACAAGGTACTCACCAGAACAAAATGGGGTAGCTGAAAGGAGGAATAGACTTATTGTGGAGACAGCTAGGTCTATGCTTAATGAGAAAAAACTACCAAATTACCTTTGGGCAGAGAGTGTATCTACTGCCACATACTTAATTAACAGGTTGCCATCAAAGACACTTGATGGAATGACACCCTATGAGGCTTGGCATGGTAAGAGACCATCTCTGGATCATTGCAAGATCTTTGGGTGTGTTGCATATGTGCATATTCCCTCACAGGTAAGGGGAAAGCTAGACCCTAAGCTGAAAAGTGTATTTTCATTGGTTATGATTTGAATCAGAAAGGATACAGGTTCTATAACCCCTCAAACAAAGGCTTCAAGGTAAGCAGAGATGTCATCTTTGATGAAAATGATTCATGGTATGAAAATGAGTGCAGGAAAGTTAACCTACCTTATGATATGGAAGAAGACTTTCCAAAGCTCATCAGACAAGAACCTACACAGAAAGAGGACACAAGCTCAGATGATGAAGACACCATCAACATTGAAGAATTCAAAGCTTGGAAATCCAAAGGGAAGATGAAGATGAAGCAACTAGAAGACAATCCAGAATCCTCAACTCAAGCTATGAGGAGATCTCAAAGAGAGAAGAAGAAACCAATTAGGTATGGGTATGATACTTCACTTGTAACCAAGCACTCTGTATATCTTGCAAAGGATATCTTAAATGAAGAACCAGGTACATTTGAAGAAGCAATTACTAAATCAGAATGGAAGGAAGCAATGGATGAAGAAATGGAGGCTCTCAAGGAGAGTGATACTTGGGATTTGGTACCCAAGAAGGACTCCATGAAGGTGATAGGATCCAGATGGATCTACAAACTCAAGAAGAACTCAGATGGTACAATAAACAGGTATAAAGCTAGGTTGGTAGCCAAGGGTTTTGCACAAACCCAAGGCATTGATTATGAGGAGACATTTTCTCCTGTGGCCAAGATGCCAACTATCAGAATTGTGGTGAGTGTAGCTGCATCCAAGAATTGGAACATGTACCAATTGGATGTGAAGAATGCATTCTTGAATGGATGGATATCTGAAGAGGTCTACATGTCACAACCACCTGGCTATGAGGATCATAATAAGGTAAATCATGTTTGTAAATTGAAGAAGGCTTTGTATGGATTGAAGCAGGCACCCAGAGCATGGAATTACAAGTTGACAACATATCTCTTGGATCAAGGATTTGTGATGAGTAAAGCAGATACTTCATTGTTTATAAAGAAGAACAATTCAGAGGTAATATACTTGTGTGTCTATGTTGATGACATCATTATTACAGGAAATGATGTTCAAGGAATTAGACACATCAAAGGTCAAATGATGAAGGAATTCAAGATCAATGATCTTGGATTATTGAAGTACTTCCTAGGACTTGAATTGGTCTACACAAATTCAGGTATATTTATTACTCAGAAGAAGTACATTCAGGACATGGTCAAGAAGTTTAATTTGCAGGAAGCTAAAGTATCAAACATTCCTATGGAGGTCAATCACAAGCTTAGTGCACATGAAGGAGAAGAACTCAAGGATATTACAGGTTACCAAAGTTTGGTAGGTAGTCTTAATTATGCTACCTTAACCAGGATTGATATATCATATGGTGTTAGTGTACTTAGCCAATTTATGCATAAGCCAAGAGTACCACATTTGGAGGCAGCCAAGAAGATAGTAAAGTACCTAAAGGGAACACAAAATCATGGTTTGTATTTTCCATATTCATCAGACATTGATATCAAAGTGTACTCAGATGCAGATTGGGCAGGTTGCAAGGATGACAGGAGGAGTACATCTGGTTATATATGCTTTGCAGGTGATAAACCAATTTCTTGGTCATCCAAGAAACAACCCACAGTAGCTCTATCATCTACTGAGGCAGAGTACAGAGGGCTAGCCAATGCCACTCAAGAAGCAATATGGTTGAAGCTACTATATTCAGAATTGGGCCTATACACAAGGCCACCTATCATATTTGGTGATAACACAAGTTCACTTCACCTAGCAGCTAATCCTGTGTATCATGCTAGGACAAAACACATAGAGGTTCATTACCACTATGTGAGGGAAAAATTACTTAGCAAGGAAATCCAATTATCATATGTGTCTACTAATATACAATGTGCAGATTTGCTTACAAAAGCTTTGGATGGGAGCAAGCTATGCAGGTTTAAATCCATGATTGGATTACAGGATATCATTGAAGATTAAAGATGAAGACTCAAGCAAGTGTTTGGCTTGAGGGGGAGCTGTTGGTGCAAACAAGCCTTAACACTTGGCTTTGTTTTGTGCCTTGAAGACTCAACATAAAGCTTGGACAATTGGAACCTTGGAAAGCTAAAGTTTGGACCCATGAAGGATGTATTCAAATGAACTTTGAACCATAGGAACCAATGCCTAATTGGTTATTACCATTTATCCAATGTAAAAGTCAATATGACTTAACTCACTTTATGTAATCATACCTACCTTCAAAAGTCGTGGAATTTGAAAGGTATGAATGGAGAGAATATCTCCATATGATTAGATGAGAGATTTGAGGGAGCCTACATTTGAATTTGAAATTCAAATCTCAAGTGATGACTTATAAAAGACTATGAAAAAGTCGCGGGTCTTGTTGCTCACTTCCCGAGGCTAATCCAAGCAGATCATTGAGTGTGTGAGAGCTACTATTTAGCCTACACCTCTGAGTACCATTGGGCATTACTCTACATGCCAATGGGAATGTACATTTGATAGATTCAATACATATACTCATAGTCATTATCTCTGTTTTTCTCTGAGTGACCATCTTCAAGTCTGTCAACTTCAGCACGGCATATCTCAAGATCTAGTGAACCAAATTGGATCATTCAAAGCTCATTGGAACCAGCTCAAAGCATTCTACAACACTACAAAATTTCAAGTCATTCTATTCAGCCAATTGGGAGAAATCACAGTCGAGGCAGTCACTGGTATTTTTCTGTGTAGTTCCTAAAAAGTCGGGGGTGTCTCTGATTTTGCTAAAGATCATGCTCAGTGTATAATTTGTTAATTGGAGTGATTTAACTTGCTAATGGTAGCTTGTTAAGTTAATTTAATACTCCCAGAAGGAATTAATCCAATTGCAAGTGTGCTGGTCACACTGAGCTTAGGACTGAGCAGGTATCATTACAGGAATAGAAAGTTTTTTGGAGTTGTGAAGGTTCAAAATCATCTGTTTTGATTTGGTCATTACACAATCATTTTGTAAAGCACATATATAGTTTCTTGGTGTCATTTGGAAGCTCAAGGAGTCTCCTAACCATATCTGAAGAGAAAGGAGGGCAGGTGTGAAGCAGGTCTAGCAGCACCAACTTGATCTTCTGATTGTACCCAGCCATCACATTCAACAGTGGTATCAGAGCAAACAAGGTAATTATGGGTGATGGTTTCCCTTCCTTCATTGACAAATTGGATAGAAATAACTACCAGGCATGGTCATTGAGAATGAAGACCTATCTACAAGGGAGAAGCTTGTATGGATACATATCAGGAGATGAGGAGTTGCCCTCATTCAAAACCAGAGGCCTACCTACAAAGGATGAACATGAGAGGCTCAACCAATGGTGTGCTAAAGATGCTTTGGCAAGCTCATATCTTCTAAACTCTATCTCTGATTTCCTTCTACCTCATGTAAGGAACTGTAAGACTTCCCAAGAGACTTGGGAAACCTTGTCAACATACTTTTCATCAAGCACAAGGGCCAGAAAGAATCAGCTATGGATTGAGTTTACAACTCTCAGGAAGCAATCAAAACAATGTGTCTCAGATTTTGTCACCAAAGTCAAAGACATTGCAGATCAACTTGCAAGTGTTGGAGAAGAGATTGAGGAAGAGCAAATAGTCAGACAAGTGATCAATGGACTAAAGGCAGATGACAAGTGGGAGAGCTTTACCACTGCAATGGACTTATACATGGACATCCAAGCACCTGATCTAACAACTCTGATTGGACAACTCTTTACACATGAAGCAAAGATCACAAAGAATGGAGAGCAATCAAAAGGTAACAATCCCTCTGCCCTATATACAGATAAGAAGTCTAAAGATAAGGGTAAAAGTAAGAAGGTTGATGAAGAAGGCTCTACCTCCCAAGCAAACTATGCAGGGAGAGGTAGATCATCTAGAGGTAGGGGCAGAGGAGGTAAGTCAGGTAGGGGGAGACCCTACAATCAATCTCCATGCAATATTTGTGGCTTGTCTAACCATACTACAGATGAATGCTACAAGAACTACAAGAACCAAAGAGGAAGAGGTCACCAAAGAGGAGGATACTCCCAAGGCAGAGGCAGATTCAATCAATCTCAAGGCTACCATGGCTACAACAATAATTACAACAACAATAGTTACAATCACAATGGCAATTATCAAGGTGGATACAGGAACAGGAAGGATTACAACAATTATGCAGAGGATCAAGATGATTCCTTGTTGATTATGAACATGACATCTAAATCAGGTATCAATGATGATCATTTGTTCTATATTGATTCAGGTTGCTCTAACCATGTAGCTGGGAATGTTGCCTTACTCTCTGATTTGGAAGAACCCAAAGGCAAGCACCAAGTGCAGACAGGTGATGACACTAAACATTCAGTGGTTAAAGTAGGCAATGTCAAAACAAGTGATGGTAATCAGAATTTACTAAGCAGAGTATTGTATGTTCCAACAATCACCAAGAATCTGATGAGTGTAGGTCAGATTGTTGAAAAAGGTCTACAGGTCAGGTTCACTCAACATGGTGCATATGTGGAGGATCCAAGACATGGATTCAGAAGGATAGCCAAGGGAGAGAAGTCAGGTAGATTGTTTACCTTTGAACTTGAAGATACTAAGAATATTGCTTTGTACAACTACAAGGACCAAACCCTATCAGAATTGGAGATGTGGCACAAGAGATTAGGTCACATTGGAGAGAGGACCATAAAGCAAATGAGTAGAGATCAATGTGTGCTTGGGATACCTAATGTATCCAAGCAACACATGATATACAAGTGTGGGGCTTGTCAGTTTGGTAAGTCACACAGATTGCCATATACCAAGAAAGGATTTATGCATGAAGATTACTTGGAATTGGTGCATACAGATGTTTGGGGACCAAGCAAGGAGCCATCCATATCTGGATCAAGGTACTATGTGTCCTTTATAGATGATTATAGCAGATGGACTGTCTTGTACTTCATGAAACATAAAGATGAAGTATTTAATTGTTTCAAAAGGTATCTTGCATTAGTTGAGAATCAAACAGGTAGACATTTGAAGAGGCTAAGGTCAGATGGTGGTGGAGAATACTTCTCCAATGATTTTGAAGAATTCTTGCAGGAAAGAGGCATCAAGAGGGAGATTACCACAAGGTACTCACCAGAACAAAATGGGGTAGCTGAAAGGAGGAATAGACTTATTGTGGAGACAGCTAGGTCTATGCTTAATGAGAAAAAACTACCAAATTACCTTTGGGCAGAGAGTGTATCTACTGCCACATACTTAATTAACAGGTTGCCATCAAAGACACTTGATGGAATGACACCCTATGAGGCTTGGCATGGTAAGAGACCATCTCTGGATCATTGCAAGATCTTTGGGTGTGTTGCATATGTGCATATTCCCTCACAGGTAAGGGGAAAGCTAGACCCTAAGCTGAAAAGTGTATTTTCATTGGTTATGATTTGAATCAGAAAGGATACAGGTTCTATAACCCCTCAAACAAAGGCTTCAAGGTAAGCAGAGATGTCATCTTTGATGAAAATGATTCATGGTATGAAAATGAGTGCAGGAAAGTTAACCTACCTTATGATATGGAAGAAGACTTTCCAAAGCTCATCAGACAAGAACCTACACAGAAAGAGGACACAAGCTCAGATGATGAAGACACCATCAACATTGAAGAATTCAAAGCTTGGAAATCCAAAGGGAAGATGAAGATGAAGCAACTAGAAGACAATCCAGAATCCTCAACTCAAGCTATGAGGAGATCTCAAAGAGAGAAGAAGAAACCAATTAGGTATGGGTATGATACTTCACTTGTAACCAAGCACTCTGTATATCTTGCAAAGGATATCTTAAATGAAGAACCAGGTACATTTGAAGAAGCAATTACTAAATCAGAATGGAAGGAAGCAATGGATGAAGAAATGGAGGCTCTCAAGGAGAGTGATACTTGGGATTTGGTACCCAAGAAGGACTCCATGAAGGTGATAGGATCCAGATGGATCTACAAACTCAAGAAGAACTCAGATGGTACAATAAACAGGTATAAAGCTAGGTTGGTAGCCAAGGGTTTTGCACAAACCCAAGGCATTGATTATGAGGAGACATTTTCTCCTGTGGCCAAGATGCCAACTATCAGAATTGTGGTGAGTGTAGCTGCATCCAAGAATTGGAACATGTACCAATTGGATGTGAAGAATGCATTCTTGAATGGATGGATATCTGAAGAGGTCTACATGTCACAACCACCTGGCTATGAGGATCATAATAAGGTAAATCATGTTTGTAAATTGAAGAAGGCTTTGTATGGATTGAAGCAGGCACCCAGAGCATGGAATTACAAGTTGACAACATATCTCTTGGATCAAGGATTTGTGATGAGTAAAGCAGATACTTCATTGTTTATAAAGAAGAACAATTCAGAGGTAATATACTTGTGTGTCTATGTTGATGACATCATTATTACAGGAAATGATGTTCAAGGAATTAGACACATCAAAGGTCAAATGATGAAGGAATTCAAGATCAATGATCTTGGATTATTGAAGTACTTCCTAGGACTTGAATTGGTCTACACAAATTCAGGTATATTTATTACTCAGAAGAAGTACATTCAGGACATGGTCAAGAAGTTTAATTTGCAGGAAGCTAAAGTATCAAACATTCCTATGGAGGTCAATCACAAGCTTAGTGCACATGAAGGAGAAGAACTCAAGGATATTACAGGTTACCAAAGTTTGGTAGGTAGTCTTAATTATGCTACCTTAACCAGGATTGATATATCATATGGTGTTAGTGTACTTAGCCAATTTATGCATAAGCCAAGAGTACCACATTTGGAGGCAGCCAAGAAGATAGTAAAGTACCTAAAGGGAACACAAAATCATGGTTTGTATTTTCCATATTCATCAGACATTGATATCAAAGTGTACTCAGATGCAGATTGGGCAGGTTGCAAGGATGACAGGAGGAGTACATCTGGTTATATATGCTTTGCAGGTGATAAACCAATTTCTTGGTCATCCAAGAAACAACCCACAGTAGCTCTATCATCTACTGAGGCAGAGTACAGAGGGCTAGCCAATGCCACTCAAGAAGCAATATGGTTGAAGCTACTATATTCAGAATTGGGCCTATACACAAGGCCACCTATCATATTTGGTGATAACACAAGTTCACTTCACCTAGCAGCTAATCCTGTGTATCATGCTAGGACAAAACACATAGAGGTTCATTACCACTATGTGAGGGAAAAATTACTTAGCAAGGAAATCCAATTATCATATGTGTCTACTAATATACAATGTGCAGATTTGCTTACAAAAGCTTTGGATGGGAGCAAGCTATGCAGGTTTAAATCCATGATTGGATTACAGGATATCATTGAAGATTAAAGATGAAGACTCAAGCAAGTGTTTGGCTTGAGGGGGAGCTGTTGGTGCAAACAAGCCTTAACACTTGGCTTTGTTTTGTGCCTTGAAGACTCAACATAAAGCTTGGACAATTGGAACCTTGGAAAGCTAAAGTTTGGACCCATGAAGGATGTATTCAAATGAACTTTGAACCATAGGAACCAATGCCTAATTGGTTATTACCATTTATCCAATGTAAAAGTCAATATGACTTAACTCACTTTATGTAATCATACCTACCTTCAAAAGTCGTGGAATTTGAAAGGTATGAATGGAGAGAATATCTCCATATGATTAGATGAGAGATTTGAGGGAGCCTACATTTGAATTTGAAATTCAAATCTCAAGTGATGACTTATAAAAGACTATGAAAAAGTCGCGGGTCTTGTTGCTCACTTCCCGAGGCTAATCCAAGCAGATCATTGAGTGTGTGAGAGCTACTATTTAGCCTACACCTCTGAGTACCATTGGGCATTACTCTACATGCCAATGGGAATGTACATTTGATAGATTCAATACATATACTCATAGTCATTATCTCTGTTTTTCTCTGAGTGACCATCTTCAAGTCTGTCAACTTCAGCAGGGCATATCTCAAGATCTAGTGAACCAAATTGGATAATTCAAAGCTCATTGGAACCAGCTCAAAGCATTCTACAACACTACAAAATTTCAAGTCATTCTATTCAGCCAATTGGGAGAAATCACAGTCGAGGCAGTCACTGGTATTTTTCTGTGTAGTTCCTAAAAAGTCGGGGGTGTCTCTGATTTTGCTAAAGATCATGCTCAGTGTATAATTTGTTAATTGGAGTGATTTAACTTGCTAATGGTAGCTTGTTAAGTTAATTTAATACTCCCAGAAGGAATTAATCCAATTGCAAGTGTGTTGGTCACACTGAGCTTAGGACTGAGCAGGTATCATTACAGGAATAGAAAGTTTTTTGGAGTTGTGAAGGTTCAAAATCATCTGTTTTGATTTGGTCATTACACAATCATTTTGTAAAGCACATATATAGTTTCTTGGTGTCATTTGGAAGCTCAAGGAGTCTCCTAACCATATCTGAAGAGAAAGGAGGGCAGGTGTGAAGCAGGTCTAGCAGCACCAACTTGATCTTCTGATTGTACCCAGCCATCACATTCAACAGTGGTATCAGAGCAAACAAGGTAATTATGGGTGATGGTTTCCCTTCCTTCATTGACAAATTGGATAGAAATAACTACCAGGCATGGTCATTGAGAATGAAGACCTATCTACAAGGGAGAAGCTTGTATGGATACATATCAGGAGATGAGGAGTTGCCCTCATTCAAAACCAGAGGCCTACCTACAAAGGATGAACATGAGAGGCTCAACCAATGGTGTGCTAAAGATGCTTTGGCAAGGTCATATCTTCTAAACTCTATCTCTGATTTCCTTCTACCTCATGTAAGGAACTGTAAGACTTCCCAAGAGACTTGGGAAACCTTGTCAACATACTTTTCATCAAGCACAAGGGCCAGAAAGAATCAGCTATGGATTGAGTTTACAACTCTCAGGAAGCAATCAAAACAATGTGTCTCAGATTTTGTCACCAAAGTCAAAGACATTGCAGATCAACTTGCAAGTGTTGGAGAAGAGATTGAGGAAGAGCAAATAGTCAGACAAGTGATCAATGGACTAAAGGCAGATGACAAGTGGGAGAGCTTTACCACTGCAATGGACTTATACATGGACATCCAAGCACCTGATCTAACAACTCTGATTGGACAACTCTTTACACATGAAGCAAAGATCACAAAGAATGGAGAGCAATCAAAAGGTAACAATCCCTCTGCCCTATATACAGATAAGAAGTCTAAAGATAAGGGTAAAAGTAAGAAGGTTGATGAAGAAGGCTCTACCTCCCAAGCAAACTATGCAGGGAGAGGTAGATCATCTAGAGGTAGGGGCAGAGGAGGTAAGTCAGGTAGGGGGAGACCCTACAATCAATCTCCATGCAATATTTGTGGCTTGTCTAACCATACTACAGATGAATGCTACAAGAACTACAAGAACCAAAGAGGAAGAGGTCACCAAAGAGGAGGATACTCCCAAGGCAGAGGCAGATTCAATCAATCTCAAGGCTACCATGGCTACAACAATAATTACAACAACAATAGTTACAATCACAATGGCAATTATCAAGGTGGATACAGGAACAGGAAGGATTACAACAATTATGCAGAGGATCAAGATGATTCCTTGTTGATTATGAACATGACATCTAAATCAGGTATCAATGATGATCATTTGTTCTATATTGATTCAGGTTGCTCTAACCATGTAGCTGGGAATGTTGCCTTACTCTCTGATTTGGAAGAACCCAAAGGCAAGCACCAAGTGCAGACAGGTGATGACACTAAACATTCAGTGGTTAAAGTAGGCAATGTCAAAACAAGTGATGGTAATCAGAATTTACTAAGCAGAGTATTGTATGTTCCAACAATCACCAAGAATCTGATGAGTGTAGGTCAGATTGTTGAAAAAGGTCTACATGTCAGGTTCACTCAACATGGTGCATATGTGGAGGATCCAAGACATGGATTCAGAAGGATAGCCAAGGGAGAGAAGTCAGGTAGATTGTTTACCTTTGAACTTGAAGATACTAAGAATATTGCTTTGTACAACTACAAGGACCAAACCCTATCAGAATTGGAGATGTGGCACAAGAGATTAGGTCACATTGGAGAGAGGACCATAAAGCAAATGAGTAGAGATCAATGTGTGCTTGGGATACCTAATGTATCCAAGCAACACATGATATACAAGTGTGGGGCTTGTCAGTTTGGTAAGTCACACAGATTGCCATATACCAAGAAAGGATTTATGCATGAAGATTACTTGGAATTGGTGCATACAGATGTTTGGGGACCAAGCAAGGAGCCATCCATATCTGGATCAAGGTACTATGTGTCCTTTATAGATGATTATAGCAGATGGACTGTCTTGTACTTCATGAAACATAAAGATGAAGTATTTAATTGTTTCAAAAGGTATCTTGCATTAGTTGAGAATCAAACAGGTAGACATTTGAAGAGGCTAAGGTCAGATGGTGGTGGAGAATACTTCTCCAATGATTTTGAAGAATTCTTGCAGGAAAGAGTCATCAAGAGGGAGATTACCACAAGGTACTCACCAGAACAAAATGGGGTAGCTAAAAGGAGGAATAGACTTATTGTGGAGACAGCTAGGTCTATGCTTAATGAGAAAAAACTACCAAATTACCTTTGGGCAGAGAGTGTATCTACTGCCACATACTTAATTAACAGGTTGCCATCAAAGACACTTGATGGAATGACACCCTATGAGGCTTGGCATGGTAAGAGACCATCTCTGGATCATTGCAAGATCTTTGGGTGTGTTGCATATGTGCATATTCCCTCACAGGTAAGGGGAAAGCTAGACCCTAAGGCTGAAAAGTGTATTTTCATTGGTTATGATTTGAATCAAAAAGGATACAGGTTCTATAACCCCTCAAACAAAGGCTTCAAGGTAAGCAGAGATGTCATCTTTGATGAAAATGATTCATGGTATGAAAATGAGTGCAGGAAAGTTAACCTACCTTATGATATGGAAGAAGACTTTCCAAAGCTCATCAGACAAGAACCTACACAGAAAGAGGACACAAGCTCAGATGATGAAGACACCATCAACATTGAAGAATTCAAAGCTTGGAAATCCAAAGGGAAGATGAAGATGAAGCAACTAGAAGACAATCCAGAATCCTCAACTCAAGCTATGAGGAGATCTCAAAGAGAGAAGAAGAAACCAATTAGGTATGGGTATGATACTTCACTTGTAACCAAGCACTCTGTATATCTTGCAAAGGATATCTTAAATGAAGAACCAGGTACATTTGAAGAAGCAATTACTAAATCAGAATGGAAGGAAGCAATGGATGAAGAAATGGAGGCTCTCAAGGAGAGTGATACTTGGGATTTGGTACCCAAGAAGGACTCCATGAAGGTGATAGGATCCAGATGGATCTACAAACTCAAGAAGAACTCAGATGGTACAATAAACAGGTAAAAAGCTAGGTTGGTAGCCAAGGGTTTTGCACAAACCCAAGGCATTGATTATGAGGAGACATTTTCTCCTGTGGCCAAGATGCCAACTATCAGAATTGTGGTGAGTGTAGCTGCATCCAAGAATTGGAACATGTACCAATTGGATGTGAAGAATGCATTCTTGAATGGATGGATATCTGAAGAGGTCTACATGTCACAACCACCTCGCTATGAGGATCATAATAAGGTAAATCATGTTTGTAAATTGAAGAAGGCTTTGTATGGATTGAAGCAGGCACCCAGAGCATGGAATTACAGGTTGACAACATATCTTTTGGATCAAGGATTTGTGATGAGTAAAGCAGATACTTCATTGTTTATAAAGAAGAACAATTCAGAGGTAATATACTTGTGTGTCTATGTTGATGACATCATTATTACAGGAAATGATGTTCAAGGAATTAGACACATCAAAGGTCAAATGATGAAGGAATTCAAGATCAATGATCTTGGATTATTGAAGTACTTCCTAGGACTTGAATTGGTCTACACAAATTCAGGTATATTTATTACTCAGAAGAAGTACATTCAGGACATGGTCAAGAAGTTTAATTTGCAGGAAGCTAAAGTATCAAACATTCCTATGGAGGTCAATCACAAGCTTAGTGCACATGAAGGAGAAGAACTCAAGGATATTACAGGTTACCAAAGTTTGGTAGGTAGTCTTAATTATGCTACCTTAACCAGGATTGATATATCATATGGTGTTAGTGTACTTAGCCAATTTATGCATAAGCCAAGAGTACCACATTTGGAGGCAGCCAAGAAGATAGTAAAGTACCTAAAGGGAACACAAAATCATGGTTTGTATTTTCCATATTCATCAGACATTGATATCAAAGTGTACTCAGATGCAGATTGGGCAGGTTGCAAGGATGACAGGAGGAGTACATCTGGTTATATATGCTTTGCAGGTGATAAACCAATTTCTTGGTCATCCAAGAAACAACCCACAGTAGCTCTATCATCTACTGAGGCAGAGTACAGAGGGCTAGCCAATGCCACTCAAGAAGCAATATGGTTGAAGCTACTATATTCAGAATTGGGCCTATACACAAGGCCACCTATCATATTTGGTGATAACACAAGTTCACTTCACCTAGCAGCTAATCCTGTGTATCATGCTAGGACAAAACACATAGAGGTTCATTACCACTATGTGAGGGAAAAATTACTTAGCAAGGAAATCCAATTATCATATGTGTCTACTAATATACAATGTGCAGATTTGCTTACAAAAGCTTTGGATGGGAGCAAGCTATGCAGGTTTAAATCCATGATTGGATTACAGGATATCATTGAAGATTAAAGATGAAGACTCAAGCAAGTGTTTGGCTTGAGGGGGAGCTGTTGGTGCAAACAAGCCTTAACACTTGGCTTTGTTTTGTGCCTTGAAGACTCAACATAAAGCTTGGACAATTGGAACCTTGGAAAGCTAAAGTTTGGACCCATGAAGGATGTATTCAAATGAACTTTGAACCATAGGAACCAATGCCTAATTGGTTATTACCATTTATCCAATGTAAAAGTCAATATGACTTAACTCACTTTATGTAATCATACCTACCTTCAAAAGTCGTGGAATTTGAAAGGTATGAATGGAGAGAATATCTCCATATGATTAGATGAGAGATTTGAGGGAGCCTACATTTGAATTTGAAATTCAAATCTCAAGTGATGACTTATAAAAGACTATGAAAAAGTCGCGGGTCTTGTTGCTCACTTCCCGAGGCTAATCCAAGCAGATCATTGAGTGTGTGAGAGCTACTATTTAGCCTACACCTCTGAGTACCATTGGGCATTACTCTACATGCCAATGGGAATGTACATTTGATAGATTCAATACATATACTCATAGTCATTATCTCTGTTTTTCTCTGAGTGACCATCTTCAAGTCTGTCAACTTCAACAGGGCATATCTCAAGATCTACTGAACCAAATTGGATAATTCAAAGCTCATTGGAACCAGCTCAAAGCATTCTACAAGACTACAAAATTTCAAGTCATTCTATTCAGCCAATTGGGAGAAATCGCAGTCGAGGCAGTCACTGGTATTTTTCTGTGTAGTTCCTAAAAAGTCGGGGGTGTCTCTGATTTTGCTAAAGATCATGCTCAGTGTATAATTTGTTAATTGGAGTGATTTAACTTGCTAATGGTAGCTTGTTAAGTTAATTTAATACTCCCAGAAGGAATTAATCCAATTGCAAGTGTGCTGGTCACACTGAGCTTAGGACTGAGCAGGTATCATTACAGGAATAGAAAGTTTTTTGGAGTTCTGAAGGTTCAAAATCATCTGTTTTGATTTGGTCATTACACAATCATTTTGTAAAGCACATATATAGTTTCTTGGTGTCATTTGGAAGCTCAAGGAGTCTCCTAACCATATCTGAAGAGAAAGGAGGGCAGGTGTGAAGCAGGTCTAGCAGCACCAACTTGATCTTCTGATTGTACCCAGCCATCACATTCAACACTTGTCGATTAATGCTCTACTTGTGCTAAATGAAATATGATGCTCCTTTTGTACACTCATCATGGTGTCATATAATCTTTGTAGTTGTGTAGTATAGGTCAAGGAGCCTTCAATTTCTTCGCCTTCTTGTTGGTCATCATGTTCTTCTTCATCATGTTGCTCTTCTTCTTCTTCTTCTTCTTCTTCTTCTTCTTCTTCTTCTTCTTCTTCATCTTCTTCTTCTTCTTCTTCTTCTTCTTCTTCTTCTTCTTCTTCTTCTTCTCTCGATCCTTGTTGTCCTTCTTCCTATTGTTGCTGATGGTCATCCTCCCCTTCTTCTGCAGACTCTAGATTCACATCTTGGAGAATCCTTTCAAAATCTTCATTATTATGCTCTTCTTGACAATTCCATCAGGGAATTCTAAATCAACCATCATAGGATTTTCGGGTGGATTTCATATGCACACATACCTTCACATATTAGAGGAAAATTGTATTCCAAATGAAAGAAATACATATTCATTAACTATGACCTTAATCAAAAAGGTTATAGGTTGTACAATCCAAGCATCAAAGGTTTCATTGTAAGTAGGCAGGTTATGTTTGATGAAAATAATTCATGGTTTGAAGATGATTGCAGGAGGATCAAACTACCTTATGACCTAGAAGAGGACTTTCCAACTTTATCAAAGAGGAATGAGCACACAGTTGAAGCATCAAGTGACTCTAAAGATGATAAGAAAACTCTAGATAGAAATATATTCTTAGAACTCTAAAGGAAAAGCCAAAGTGCATGAATTGAGGGATGTGGTAGAATCCTCTCAACAAACAATTAGAAGGTCAACTAGAGAGTAGCATCGAATTTTGCGCCTACTACAACTTCACTTCTTCACATTTACACATGTAAATGTTCCTACTCACAATTCTCTCAGCCTGATCACAATTAGGATCTGAAAATCTGTACAAAGGTCATTCAACTATAGAATTAGACTTGTACAAAAGCATTTCACAAAGATTAAACATAGAAGGAGTTTTAAGCAAAAGATCGGGTGCAATATTTCTTCATTTTTGAGAAGTTTTACTTTTGAGTGATGAGAGAGATCTCCTACGCTTCTAAAGTGTCTAATGACTCTTACAACTTCTAATTCTTCTCTTCACATGCTCTCTCATATTTTCCCCAACTTTTTACTTGTATATATAGGCATATATGTACAAGCTCATGACCATACAAAAGATATAAGTGAGCTACTCTAAATTAATGTACATATGTATACAAGTCTTCATCTTCTGAACATGTACTTTCTTCATGCTTCATAAATTGATCTTTTCTTCAATCCTTGACTTCAAACCTTCATCAAAACTTCAATTGGTGATTGACTTGCACCAACAGCTCCCCCTCAATCATCAATTGAGGTTTTCTCTATCTTCTTTGTCCCTGCCATGTCTTTGAATCTCTGTAACTTTGGTCCATCCAAGCTTTTGGTTAGCATATCAGCTATCTAATCTTTTGTTGGAGTACGTATGACTTCAATATCCTTATCCATCACCTTCTCTTTTAGAAAGTGATACTGAATCTCAATATGTTTAGACTTGTCATGAAAAACAGGGTTAGCAGCTAAATACAATGAACTCATGTTATCTCCATGAATAGTGGGTGTACTCTGAATGATGTCAAAACTCTTCATAAGAGTCTTTAGCCATATGACTTCCTTTTCAGCTTCAACCATACCTTTATACTCTACCTATGTAGATGATAAAGCACATGTATGCTGCTTTTTAGAACACCACGAGATTAGTTATCTCCCACATAACACAAGTATCCATATGTTGATCTTGTATCATCATGATTACCTACCCAATCTGTGTCACTATATATCTTGATGTTTGTATCTGATGTAAAACCATAATACAAACCTTCTTTGAGTGTATCCTTAATGTACCTCAGCAGCCTTTGTCCTGCAACCCAATGTTCTTTCCTAGGACAATGCATGAATTGAGACAACACTCCAACTGCATATGACAAGTCAGGCCTAGTTAATGTAGCATAAATAAGACTACCAACAAGAATTTGATACAAATTCATATCCTTGAATTCTTCTCCTCCATATCTGCTCAATTTGCGATTCACTTCCATTGGAGTAGGTGCTACCCTGCAATCTTCCATTTTAAACTTCATCAACAAATTCTTCAAATACCTTTCTTGAGTTACATACACTCCATGTTGGGTGTATGAAATCTCCATGCCCAAGAAATATAACAAGTCTCCCAAGTCACTAATTTTGAACTCTCTCTCCATTTGCTTCTTTAGGCTTTGTATGCCCTTCTCATTTGTACTTGTAAGGATTATATCATCAACATATATGCACATGTAAATGAACCCATCATTACTTGCTTTAACAAGCAAGCTACTATCTGCTTTAGATACTTGGAAACCAAGTTCCTCAAGAACTTCACAAGTCTATAATTCCATGCCCTTGGGGTCTGTTTCAAACCATACAAAGCTCTCTTGAGCTTACATACATGATCTGGATACCTTTCATCTCTGAATCCTTGTGGTTGCTCCATGAAAACATCATCTGAAATATAACCATTTAAAAAAACATTTTTCACATCTAATTGACATAATCTCCAACCTTTACATGCAGCAATGGCTATGAGTGTCCTGATGGTTCTCATCTTTGCCACAGGACTATAGGTCTCATCATAAACTATTCCATATGTCTGAGCAAACCCTTTCACAACAAGTCTAGCTTTATACCTAGACACACTTCCATCTGCATACCTCTTTGTCTTGTAGACCCATTTGCATCCAATGATCTTCTGACTATTTGGCTTAGGAACCAAATCGCATGTCTCATTCTCCATCAATGCATCATACTCTTCCTACATAGCTTTCTCCAAATTTTCCTTACCTTTTGCCTCTCCATATGTAGAAGGGTCTTCATCTTCTTTCATCATGTAAGCATAGTCTTTAGTTTCCAAAAAAGAAGTGTCATAGCTATACCTTGTAGGTTGCCATTTGTCTTGATTACCTTCTGAGTTCTCCACTTCTTGAGGTTTCTGGCTCATCACACTTTGGATCAAACTTGGGCACTTCTTCAACTTCAACCTGTACTTCATTGTTCTCTTCTTCATCAAATATTTGAACATTTGATTTAGCTTTCTTTTGATTCACAACTTTTTCATCACCTGCATGAATATTGATGGTACCAATGTTGATTTTGTATGTCTGCAGGAGTCGAGATCCTCCTTTCTTTAATTTTGATGATTCTTGCTCTGATACCACTGATGGAGAGTGTTAATCTCCAAAGGAACAACCTCTATATCAAGAATAACTCAAAACCTTTACCAATTTAGAGGATCAATGTTCAATTATCAAAATCTTGAACAAACTATGAAGTGAGTAACTACTCAGAAATTTTGCTACATATATCTCACTCATTGACTAATCAAATGTGTAAATTTTTTTATAAAACTTTGTACAATGTGTTGTCTATAGTTTGAACACCTTATCCAAGTTAAATCATTCCAAAAGACTTAGTAGATCTTGAGAAATGATCTAAACAATTCACCGATGTCTAAAACTGTACTTCTTTACAGTCGACTTTGTAACTATTAACACATAGTTCTCCCAAAGTACAACCCGTTTATTCAAATGCTTTTAGCCATAGGTAGGTTACCTTCCAACTTAAAGAATGAGTGCTTGCTTGCTCAAAACTTTACACTCTGGAAGGAGAACTGACCAAAACATTAGCATCGAATTTTGCGCCTGCTACAACTTCACTTCTTCACATTTACACATGTAAATGTTCCTACTCTCAGTTCTCTTAGTGTGATCACAATTAGGATCTGAAAATTTGTATAGAGGTCTTTCAATTATAGACTTAGACTTGTACAAAAGCATTTCACAAAAGATTAAACACAAAAGGAGTAGTAAGCAAAAGATCGAGCACAATATTTCTTCGTTTCTGAGAAGTTTTACATCTGAGTGATGAGAGAGATCTCCTACACTTCTAAAATGTATAATGACTCGTACAACTTCTAATTCTTCTCTTCACATGATCTCTCATATTTGCTATGTTTTACTTGTATATGTAGGCATTTATGTACAAGCTCATGACCATACAAAAGATATAAGTGAGCTACTCTAAATTAATGTACATATGTATACAACTCTTCATCTTTTGACTTTCTTCATGCTTCATAAATTGATCTTTTCTTCAATCCTTGCCTTCAATCCTTCATCAGAACTTCAATTGGTGATTGACTTGCACCAACATAGATGATGGATTTGCATAGTCACAAGGTAGTTTAGAGGAAACTATACTTGTGAGCACTCTCAAGGTTAGGAAGACCTAGAGTGTTATGAGGGCAATCTATAATTTAATCTTAGATGGGTTTGGAGTCACTTGTTATGGGACTTTTTTCTATATTTTAGAGGACTATATGGTTTATTATCTCCATTATAGTATGTTCAAGCCTATAAGCTTGACACCTTGCACTTGTTTTTCATATTATTTCTCCATAGAGTAGTCTAGGTCATTTGGATGATGTTGTATGTCATGGGAGTGATAATTTGGAAGTTGAGTGTACATGGGAGATATTAGGCACCACTCGGATGGTTTCATGATGAGCCTTCTTTTTCTTTTGATACCACTGTTGGTGGTCGTCGCGGCAAAGGCTTGAACCTTGTCACGCCTGCGGAAATCGCCGCGCCACCGAGTAGAGAGCTAAGCTAGAGTGATATTAGAATACCTCTATAATCAGCAGTAGCTTAGCACGGTTTTCTGTCGCTCAAACGTATAAGACTGCTTTTTGAATCTACTAGAAAATTCACTGGAACTTCACCGGACTGTCACCAAACTGACACTGTAGTTATACCGAAATCTTACCGGAATCAACTCCTATTCCATTTGTAATTACTTCAAGTGAATGTACATGAAGTAAGGAAGTGATGCGTGAACTTCCTTCACTGAGTGAACACTTTCTGAAGTTTAAGAAAAACTTCTCCGGTTCAGAATGTCTCTTTTCGATTAGACTTTGTACTGTGTGTACATATCCATTTCACCAAAATCTTTGATCAACTGATAGTAGAGATGTCTAGCTATAAGACAAGCTAACTCTCATACAAAACTTTAATTTACTATGCTAGATATCCTTCGTTGTTCTACCGGAAAACTCATTTTCTGAGAAAACTGTAACTGACCGAAAATGTGTTTACTGAGATAACTTTAATTGACCGAAACATTCGTTGACTGAGAGAGTACTGAGGAACATGTTTACTAACGAACTGTAACTGTTAACGGTTAACAAACTTTCTACCGTAACACGAAAATACTCAGAGTTCTTCACATACGAACAGTGCGCGCAAACTTCCACATGAACATGTGTTTTCTATTAGATAAGATGTGTACAAATTAGCTTGGCCTCTTCTTGCTCAAGCTATGGAAACTCTCCTACACTGAGTAGTTTCTTCTACCATCTCTCTCAGATGAACACTTGACATTTCAGGTTTCTGTTATTCATCTGTACATACGTGATCTATGGCATCTTCTGAAAAACCTTCTCACTCACTCTCTCTTCAGTCTCTATACATACGCGATCTCTGGCGTCTTCTCACTTTCTCATGTTTTTTCTCTCTTTTCACTTCTCTGTTTTTGACCTCTGTATGTGCTCTATTTATACTGCGCGCTCTTCTCACGCACGTTCTAGCTAGCACTTCCCTCTTATTATTCTTATGCACGTTCTCTCTGTATATACAGTTTGATTCGGTGTAACGAACTCTGATTCTGCAAGATTCTGTACTGTACATAACGGTCGTGAATTTGTCCCTTCATTAAGGCTTTTAATTTTTTGAATATTTGGTTCTGCTTCTCTTTATCTTTCTTTGTCTGTACGTCAAATTCGTGAGTGATTCTTTAGCAGCTCCCCCTCAATCACTAATTTGACTCTTCCGGTCTTCATATATCTTCCTTTCTTTTATACCTGCCATTTCTTTGAATCTGCTTGTCTTTGTTCCATCCAAGCTCTTTGTCAAGATATCTGCAATCTCATCTTTTGTCGGAGTGTATATTATTTCTATCTCCTTCTCCATTACCTTTTCCCTCAAGAAATGATACTGAATTTCTATGTGCTTTGTTCTTGCATGAAATACTAGATTTGCTGCAAGATACAACGAGCCTATATTATCTCCATGTATGATAGGTATACCTTGATCAATACCCATGCTTTTGAACAAGGTCTGCATCCATATCACTTCTTTTGCTGCTTCTACAAGTCCTTTATATTCTGCTTCTGTTGACGATAAAGCCACTGTGTGTTGTTTCTTCGAACACCAGCTTACTAGCTTATCTCCTAGGTATATCATATACCCATGCGTTGATCTTCTGTCATCTTGACTTCCTGCCCAGTCTGAGTCACTGTATGCTCTCAGCTATATATCTGACGTAAAAGGATAGTATAATCCTTCTTTTATAGTTCTTTTGATATATCTAAGAACTCTCTGTCTTGCAATCCAATGTTGATCCTTCGGACAATGCATAAACTATGAGAGAACTCCCACTGCATAGCTAAGATCCGGTCATGTTAGTGTAGCGTAAATTAGGCTTCCCACTAACGACTAATATTTCCTCATATCTTTAAACTCTGCACCACTGTATTTGCTGAGTTTATGATTTGTTTCAAGCGGTGTTGAAGCTTCTCTGCAATTCTCCATATTAAACTTCTTCAATAAGTTTAGGAGATACCTTTCTTGTGTAACATATACACCATGATCTGTGTATGTGATTTCCATTCCAAGAAAGTATGACAACTTTCCTAGATCACTGATCTGAAACTCCTTTTCGAGTAATCTCTTTATTTCTTTAATTCCTTCATCTGAGGTACCTGTGATTATAATGTTGTCTACATAAATGCAAATGTAGATCATTCCTTCTTTTGTTCTCCTGATGAGTAGACTTGCATCTGCTTTCGAACTTTGGTATCCAAGTTCATTGAGATATTTCACAAGCCTGTAATTCCAAGCTCTTGGAGCTTGCTTTAGTCTATAAAGTGCTTTTCTTAATCTGCAAACGAAGTTTGGGTATCTGGAACTTACAAACCCTTCCGGTTGTTCCATGTAGCCTTCATCTGATATGTATCCATTCAGAAATGCATTTTTTATATCTAGCTGACTTAGCTTCCATCCTTTTGATGCTGCTATAGCAATCATTGTCCTTATGGTTGACATCTTTGCCATCGGACTAAACTTCTCATCGTAATCTATGCCATGCGTCTGAGCATAGCCCTTGATAACCAGTCTAGCTTTGTATCTGGCTATCCTTCCATCTGCAAGTTTCTTAACCTTGAAAACCCATTTGTTTCCGATTACTTTCTTACCATTCGGTTTCGGAACAAGTTCCCATGTCTTGTTCTCCTCCAGTGCGATAAACTCTTCTTCCATTGCTTCTTCCCATTGCTTCTTGCCTTTAACTTCATCATAGTTCTGAGGTTCTTCATCATCTTTGACCATATATGCATAATTTTTTTGAGTTATGTACAAGGTATCATAGGAATACCTTTCTGGTTGTCTTCTATTCTTGTTTGACCTTCTTGGTTCAAACTCTTCATGTGTATCTGAATACACATCTTCATCAAATCCCTGTTCATCTTCATTTCTCATACCTGATCCAATCCTGGACGTACTTGCATGCATATATTCTTCATCTCTATTCACATGTACAATTGATTTCCCTTTTTCTTTCCTTCTTATCTCGTCTTCAAATTCTTCCGGTGTATGATTTTGATCTGTATACGAGCTTTTCTGTTCATCAAATGTAACATCTCTAGAAACAGTAAACTGTTTTGTTAGAGGACTCCATAACATGTAACCCATTTGCTTTTCATCATATCCGACGAACACATATTTCTCTGCTTTTGGTTCGAGCTTATGTCTGAGTTGGGATGGTACATAAGCGTAAGCTACTAACCCAAACACTTTGCAATGATCAAGTGTTGGCTTCTTTCCCCACCAGGCTTCATACGGGGTCATTCCATCTAAAGCTGTACATGGTAATCTGTTTACCAAGTATGTAGCTGTATTTACGGCTTCAGCCCAAAGATAATTTGGAAAATCCTTTTCCTTTAGCATAGCTCGTGCAAACTCAAGTAGAGTTTGGTTCCTTCTTTCTGCTACACCATTTTGTTGTGGTGTATATCTGCAGGTTATTTCTCTCTTAATACCTGCATTCCAAAGATAGTCATTGAACTCTCGGGAGAATTATTCTCCCCCTCCATCAGACCTCAATCTCTTGAGCTTTCGACCTGTGAGTCTTTCAGCATATGCATGAAAATGCCTGAAAGCTCCAAACACTTTTTATTTCTCTTTCAAAACATAAAGAGTTATCCACCTTGTAGCATCATCAATGAATAAAACATAATACCTTGATCTACTAATTGATCCTTCTTTTGTTGGACCCCATACATCTGTATGAATGAGTTCGAGTACTCCTTCATGTTTAAATCCTTTCTTCTGGGAAGGTAACCTGTGGGCTTTTCCCATCTGACATGCTTCGCACTTATGAATCATATGTTGATTCTGTACATTCGGTAATCCCAGTACTGACTGGTTTGCTATCATAGCTTTAATTCCTTTTTCATTGAAATGACCCAATCTCTTATGCCCGAGATCAAGTTCTGTAATCACCTTTTCACCATGTGTGAGCAGCGCTTGACCGATGTTCCCTTGTACTCTTAAGGTAAAGAGTCTGCCTTCTTTCTTACCAGAGACGATCGGATTATATCCATTCTCGGGATCTTCTACAAATACTCCCTCATTTGTAAATTTGACCTGAAAACCTTTCTCGACTATCTGTCCCACACTAATTAAATTTTTTGGTATTGTCAAAACATACAAAACATTGGTTAGCAAATCTGCTCCACTCTTACACTTCACTTTTCCAATTGAATGTACACTATGTCTCGTATTGTCACCTGTTTGAATAGTATGATTGGAGCTACCTTTTTCCAGTGCTGACATCAGTTCTATATTTCTTGACAAGTGATTAGAACATCCAGAGTCAATGTAAAATACCTTCAGGTCTTCGTTATCTGATGTGCTGATTGAGTTCATCATCAATGATGTATGACTTTGATTCTGAGTGTCATTTGCGTAGTTGTTGTAGGTGGTGTTGTAGGATTGATTATGTCCCCAACTTCTTGCTCCACCTCTACCATAGCCTCCTCTTTGATTTTGTCTACCTCTTTGAAAATTATTTTGATATCTTCTGCTTCTACCTCTGTTGTTCTGATTTTGATTTGATCCTTGTTGATTGTGCCAGCAATCATGAGCCAAATGATTACTTAGTCCACAAATCCAGCAAGCCTTCTTATTGTTATTCTGGCTACTTCTTCCTCTTCCAAAACCTCTTGCTCTTCCTCTACCGGTGCCTTTTCCTCTTGCATAATAAGCTTGAGCACTCGACTCTTCTTCATCTTTTGACTTGCCTTTATCTTTCTTCTTGTTCTTCATATACATTGCAGAGCTTTGTCCTTTATCTCCATCTCCTTTCAGGTCTTGCTCATATGTGAGCATCAAACCAAGCAACTGATTTAAATCTGGTACAAAATGATTTAAAGAAAGTTCAGTTGAGAGTACGAAAGGTTTCCACCTTTCATCTCCTCTCAAACCTGTTAGCAGTTGCACTATTAATCTGTGATCTTCGACATCTTTATTTATGGATCCAAGACTATCTGCTAGATCCTTCATCTTAGTAACGTAGTCACTAATGCTTTGACTCGACTTCTTTTTGAACGTTGTGAATTTGGACCATAGGCTAGCCTTCCTAGCTTTCGTAGTATTTTGGAAATGATCTTCCAACGCACTCCATATGTCCTCCGCTTTCTCTAGACCTCTAATGTGCGGTAGTAGATGGTCTGAAATGGTATTGTAGATGTAAGCTCTTGCCGTTGCATCTTTCTTCTGCCACAGCTTCAAGGCTTCTAATTCTTCTTTTTTCGGTTGACTATCATCTTCGAAAGTCGGCTTCTTTTCTTCTCCAGTCGCATACATCATTAAGTCCTTACTCATAAGTAAGGCTTCCATGCGCATTACCCACGCGGGATAATTATCTCTGTCCAATTTATCAATTTGGACATGATCTGCCATGATCTTCTTGTTTCTGTTACTTCCGGTGACCTTTTGAGAATCTTTCTACTTTTCAGAATCTTTCTCGTTCTGGTTCCACTTGTTGTGGTTAACCGGCTCTGATGCCGCTCATGGAACTAACTTGCTCTGATACCACTGATGAGCCTTCTTTTTCTTTTGATACCACTGTTGGTGTCGTCGCGGCAAAGGCTTGAACCTTGTCACGCCTGCAGAAATCGCCGCGCCACCGAGTAGAGAGCTAAGCTAGAGTGATATTAGAATACCTCTATAATCAGTAGTAGCTTAGCACGGTTTTCTATCGCTCAAACGTATAAGACTGCTTTTTGAATCTACTGGAAAATTCACTAGAACTTCACCGGAATGTCACCAGACTGACACCGTAGTTATACCGGAATCTTACCGGAATCAACTCCTATTCCGTTTGTAATTACTTCAAGTGAATGTACATGAAGTAAGGAAGTGATGCGTGAACTTCCTTCACTGAGTGAACACTTTCTGAAGTTTAAGAAAAACTTCTCTCGTTCAAAATGTCTCTTTTCGGTTAGACTTTGTACTGTGTGTACATATCCATTTCACCGAAATCTTTGATGAACTGATAATAGAGATGTCTAGCTATAAGACAAGCTAACTCTCATACAAACTTTAATTTACTCTGCGAGATATCCTTCGTTGTTCTACCGGAAAACTTGTTTTCTGAGAAAACTGTAACTAACCGAAAATGCATTTACTGAGATAACTTTAATTGACCGAAACATTCGTTGACTGAGAGAGTACTGAGGAACACGTTTACTAACGAACTGTAACTGTTAACGGTTAACGAACTTTCTACCGTAACACAAAAATACTCAGAGTTCTTCACATATGAACAGTGCGCGCAAACTTCCACATGAACATGTGTTTTCTATTAGAGAAGATGTGTACAAATTAGCTTGGCCTCTTCTTTCTCAAGCTATGGAAACTCTCCTACATTGAGTAGTTTCTTCTACCATCTCTCTCAGATGAACACCTGACATTTCAGGTTTCTGTTATTCATCTGTACATACGTGATCTATGGCGTCTTCTGAAAAACCTTCTCACTCACTCTCTCTTCAGTCTCTATACATACGCGATCTCTGGCGTCTTCTCACTTTCTCATGTTTTTTCTCTCTTTTCACTTCTCTGTTTTGACCTCTGTATGTGCTCTATTTATACTGCGCGCTCTTCTCACGCACGTTCTAGCTAGCACTTCCCTCTTATTATTCTTGTGCACGTTCTCTCTGTATATACAGTTTGATTCGGTGTAACGAACTCTGATTCTGCAAGATTCTGTACTGTACATAACGGTCATGAATTTGTCCCTTCATTAAGGCTTTTGATTTTCTGAATATTTGATTCCGCTTCTCTTTATCTTTCTTTGTTTGTACGTCAAATTCGTGAGTGATTCTTCAACATTTCCCACCTTTGAGATGACATGACATGAGGCTTCTTAAGGGGAAGGATATGGGTAAACAACACATAGAGATGACCATGTACATAGAGTACATAGGGGAGTCCGAGCACTTTCTTCCACCATTACAGACATTTCATTTACATTTTCGAGGACAAAAATGTTTTTAAGGGGAAGGAAATGTCACATTATTGTTTTAGGCCACATGGCTCCATGAGGAGCATTGTTTTATGTGATGGGTAGAACTAAGGAAGGATTGGGATCGTGAGTCTGATGCATAATTGTAGTAGGTGTTATTGTAGGATTGGTTTTGGAAGTTTCTTCCTCCATTTCTTCCAAAGAAACTCCTACCACCTCTACCTCTGTAAATTCCTCTCTGATTTCTTCCACCTCTTCCTCTTTGGTTAAAATTCTGATTAAAGCTACCATTGCTTTGTATATTATGCCAACATTCATGAGATAGATGATTGGTCTTACCACATATCCAACAAGCTTTGATATTATCTTTGTTATTTCTACCTCTTCGTCTACTTCTGCCACTTCCTCTTCCTCTTAGGAAGTTTGCTTGGCTTGGAGTACCTTCATCTTCAACTGATTATTGCTTTCCTTTGATAGCTTTCTTCTTGTCTTTAGAATACATTGCATGACATGCACTCTTATCAACATCTCCTTTGATATCATTCTCAAAAGTTAGCATATGTCATAACAATTGATTCAAATCAAGAGTGAAATGATCTAATGAAAATTCTATTGACAATATGAAAGGCTTCCACTTCTCATCTCCTCTTAGACCTGTGAGAATTTATCTTACCAATTTCTCTTCTTCAATGTCTTCATCAACTGCACTTAAGGAATCAGCAATGTCTTTCATTTTTATCACATAATTAGATATTGATTGTGAAGCTTTCTTCTTGAATGTGGTAAACTCTACCCATAGTGATGCTTTCCTTCACTTGGTTGTATTCTAAAAATGCTCCTCCAAAGCACTCTGTATATCACTTGCACTTTCAAGTCCTCTGATATGAGGAAGCAAGTAATCATTTACTACCATGTAAATAATGCTCCTTGCTTGAGCATCCTTCTTCATCCAAATCTTTAATTATGCAAGCTCCTCCCTAGTAGTAACAGTAGGATCTTTAAACTCTGGCTTTTCTTCTTCTCCTATGATTTATCCCATCAGATCTTTGCTCATAAGATGAGCTTCCATCCTCATAGACCAAGCTGGATAGTTCTCTCTATCCAACTTCTTAATTTAGAAACTATCTCCCATCCTTTCTGAAAGAACTTGGAGAAGCTTGTAGAAGGTAGAAAAATGTGTTTGGAAGCAACGAAGTTTGGTCTAGCCAACCGGCACAAGACCAGACCTTGAGCTTATGGAGACTCAAATAGACCTTATAGGCATGTGATAAGTGCAAAGAAACACACTATGTACTTTGGAGCATCAAGGAGAATGAGTCGATACAAAACAGATATGTTCGTGGGTCGACTAGCTCAAAAAACTTACTATCTATGGAAGAGACAATGAACTTCAAATGCCCATAGCAACCAGCATGATTACAATTAGAAAAAATCCTTTTATGGGAGTGATACACATAGGGTTGAGTGTATAGAATGCACAAAAGTATAAGGAATAAGCAAAATATGCTATAGGAATGAATGAGACAATTTATAGGCATAAACTAGACACTAATAACTTTCTAATGAGCCATCTTGCAACTCAATTTGGAGCTCTGGAGAGAGAGCAACAGCCTCTGCAAGATTACTATTGGTGAAGAAGATGATGCAGAGAATTGAAGGAGCAAGACAATGATGGTCACAAGTGTATGTATATTGCTTCCATGTATTGTACAAGTGATTTCAAGTCTTTATATAGACTCTAGGAGTGTTCCACCACTTCTACAAGTGAAGTTTGAATTCAAATGAAGGTGGGAATGGTTGTTCGAGGGAATCAATTCACTTTCCTATAATCTAGGAAAAGTGCAGATCTAGTTTGATCTACTTTTAGGTGATTGATTGTTTGATTGAATGCAACTTCAACCACCACAAATTTGTGGGATTTGGGCTTTATCTTTCTACCTTTACATGTGTAAAACTCAAGGCTTTTACAGCAGTAAATGAACCAGCAAAAATCTCTCAAAAAATACAATAAATGAGCATAAGGAAAAGAACTCTCCAATGGATATTCTTTCGACGCGATAGCCTTTGATGTAGATCGAATCCACCTCAAGCATAGTGTAAGCTTGATGTTCCAATAGCTCCCCCTCAAGCTAAAGTATGCTTGAGTCTTCATTCTCTGATAGGTTGAATACCTGCCACAGCTTTGAATCTACAAAGCTTTATTCCATCAAGTGCCTTCGTCATCATATCTTCTACTTGCTTTTCAGTTGGAACAAAAGAAATGTCAATCTCCTTTGCCATGAGCTTCTCCCTGATGAAGTGGTAATGGACTTCTATGTGCTTGGTTCTCGCATGGAAAATAGGATTTGCCGCTAGATGCATGGAATTATCTCCAAATATGTGAGGTTTGGAACTCACAAGTCCCAAATCTATATACAATGCTTTTAACCATATTGCCTCTTGAGTTGCTATGGTCAAGCCTCTATACTATGCTTCAGTTGAGGATAAAGCAACTGTTGGTTGCTTCTTGGAACTCCATAATACTAGCTTCGAACCTACAAATGCTAAGTAACCAGATGTACTTTTTCTATCATCCTTAGCTCTTGCCCAATCTGCATCTGAATAGATTTTGATATCCAAATCTAAAGAGTAAGGATAGAACATACCTTCATTGATTGTACCTTTGACATACTTAAGTACTCTATTAGCCGCATCCATGTGTGGTCTTCTCGATGAGTGCATGAACTGACTAAGCACTCCCACACTATATGAGATGTCTGCCCTTGTATGAGTAGCATGTATCAAGCTACCTACCAAGCTTTGATACTCTTTAATGTCTTCAATTTTCTCACCTTCATAAACACTTAGTTTATGATTCATCTCCAAAGGTGTACCTGCAGGTTTAGTGTTCTCCATTTTGAACTTGAGAAGAAGATCCTGAATGTATCTTCTCTAAGTCAAATACATTGCTTCATCTGTATATATCACGTGCATACCTAGGAAATATGTGAGCTCACCTAGGTCACTGATTTTGAACTCCTCTTCCATGTGTCTCTTGATCCTTTGAATGCCATTTAGATCATCACCTGTCACAATAATATCATCTACATATACACATAGATAGATAACCTCATTGTGATCCCTTTTGATGAATACAAAAGGATCTGAGCTGCTAGCTTTGAACCCTTGATCTTGAAGATATGTAACCAACCTGTAATTCCAAGCTCTAGGAGCTTCTTTCAATCCACACAATGTTTTCTTAAGTCTGCAAACATAAGATAGATGATTAGGGTTTTCAAAACCTGGTGGTTCTGACATGTATACCTCTTCACTTATCCAACCATTTAAGAATGCATTTTTCACATCAAGTTGGAGGAGTCTCCAATTCCTTGTAGCAGCTACACTTATCAATGTCTTGATTGTAGTCATCTTTGCAACTGGTGAGAATGTTTCTTCATAGTCTATACCATGAGTTTGTGAGCATCCTTTGGCAACTAATCTTGCCTTGTACCTACAAACTGATCCATCTGAGTTTCTTTTAACTTTATATACCCATCTGCAACCAATTACCTTTTGATTCGGCAATATTGGAACCAAATCCCAAGTGTCCATTTCCTTCAATGCATCTATCTCTTCTTTCATGGCATTTTCCCAATTAGGGTTTCCCTTTGCCTCTTCATAGGTTGAGGGTTCCTCTGAAATAGAGTCTTTTTCCAAGTAGATTGAATGCTTTGTAACAAATGTGGAATCATATCCATACCTTTCTGGTTGTTTCTTCTCTCTTGCAAATCCTCTAGGTACTTGTTTGGAGCATTCTCCAACCTCTTGCATCTTTGCTTTGCCTCTTGACTTCCATAGCTTGTAATCCTTTTCCCTTTCATCTTGTTCATCATCTGTATCACTTCTTGGATCTTGGACTTGTGTATCATGCTTGCTTCCTAATTGATGAGAGTCAGAATTAAGATCATATGGTAGTGTTACCTTTTGTTTGTCTTCATCATACCAAGACTTGTGTTCTTCAAACACAACATCTCTACCTGTGATCTTGAAGATATGTAACCAACCTATAATTCCAAGCTCTAGGAGCTTTTTTCAATCCATACAATGCTTTCTTAAGTCTGCAAACATAAGATGGATGATTAGGGTTTTCAAAACCTGGTGGTTCTGACATGTATACCTCTTCACTTATCCAACCATTTAAGAATGCATTTTTCACATCAAGTTGGAGGAGTCTCCAATTCCTTGTACCAGCTACACTTATCAATGTCTTGATTGTAGTCATCTTTGTAGCTAGTGAGAATGTTTCCTCATAGTCTATACCATGAGTTTGTGAGCATCCTTTGGCAACTAATCTTGCCTTGTACCTACAAACTAATCCATCTGAGTTTCTTTTAACTTTATATACCCATCTGCAACCAATTACCTTTTGATTCGGCGATATTGGAACCAAATCCCAAGTGTCAATTTCCTTCAATGCATCTATCTCTTCTTTCATGGCATTTTCCCAATTAGGGTTTCCCTTTGCCTCTTCATAGGTTGAGGGTTCCTCTGAAACAGAGTCTTTTTCCAAGTAGACTGAATGCTTTGTAACAAATGTGGAATCATATCCATACCTTTCTAGTTGTTTCTTCTCTCTTGCAGATCCTCTAGGTACTTGTTTGGAGCATTCTCCAACCTCTTGCATCTTTTCTTTGCTTCTTGACTTCCATAGCTTGTAATCCTTTTCCCTTTCATCTTGTTCATCATCTGTATCACTTCTTGGATCCTCGACCTATGTATCATTCTTGCTTCCTAATTGATGAGAGTCAGAATCAAGATCATATGGTAGTGTTACCTATTATGTGTCTTCATCATACCAAGACCTATGTTCTTCAAACACAACATCTCTACTTGTAGTGAATTGCTTGGTTGAAGGACTGAAGAACATGTAACCCATCTAAGTTGAATCATATCCAATAAACACTGCCTTTGTTGCCCTTTCATCTAGCTTACCTCTTATTTGTGATGGTACATGAACATAAGCTAAACAACCAAAAACCTTGCAATGTCCAAGAGTAGGTTTTCTTCCATGCCATGCTTCATAAGGAGTCATACCTTGAAGTGATTTGGATGGTAGTTTATTGACAAGGTACACAACACTTGAAATAGCTTCTGCCCATAGATAATGTGGCAACTTCTTCTCTTCAAGCATTGTTTGGGCTGATCCAACCAATGTCTTGTTTCTCCTCTCTGCAATTCCATTTAGTTGAGGAGAGTACCTAGTAGTCACTTCCCTTTTGATACCTTTTTCCTGCAAGAACTCATCAAACTCTTTGGAGAAGTATTCTCCCCCTCCATCAGATCTGAGCTTCTTTAGTGATCTACGTGTATGATTCTCCACATGTGCAAGGTACTTCTTGAAGCAATCAAATACTTCATTCTTACTCTTGATAAAGTATAGAACAATCCATCTACTATGGTCGTCAATAAATGAGACATAATACCTTGATGTTGCCAATGAAGGTTCTTGACTTGGTCCCCATACATTTGTATGTACTAAGTCCAATAAGTTGTTGTGGATGTAGCCTTTGTGGTTGAAATGGTTGTCTTTGTGCCTTCCCAATCTAACATGCATCACACCTTTTGATCATGTGTTGCTTTGATATGTTCCGCAATCCTAGAACACTTTGATCCCTGCATATATCCTTCAAGGTTCTTTCATTCACATGCAAGTCTCTTATGCCACACTTCAAACTCACTTAGAGTTTGAGACCCAAAGTTCAATAGAGCTATGTTCCTAGTTTCTCCTACTTCAAAAGTAAAGATCCTACCATGCTTCTCACCTCGGGCTGTCTTTTTGAAGCCTTGACATGGATCTTCCACAAAAGCTCCATGTTGGGTGAACCTAACTTGCAAGCCTTTTTCAACTATTTGGCCTACACTTATTAGGTTTTTAGTGATAGTGGGTACATAGAGAACCTTACTTAGAATATTTGTCCTGCCATTGGAAGCTTTGACATCACCAATCTTCTCCACATTGTGCTTTGTGTCATCCCCTGTTTGCACTTCATGTCTATGCTTTGGACTTTCCAAGTCAGATAGAAGAGCAATGTTGCCTGCAACATGATTCGAGCATCCTGAAGAACAAATGATTATATTCTTTACCTTCTTTGTGGCTTAGATTCATAAGAAGCAATGATTCTTCATGTGGTTGATCTTCTGAATAATTGTTGTAGTCCCTTCTATTATAGCTTCTATTGTTATTGTTGAAGTTGTGTCCACCTTTGCCTCTATTGCTGCCATATCCACCTCTTCCACTTCCTTTCTGGGTCTTCCCATTGAACCATCAATTCTGAGTGGTGTGGTTGGTCTTATCGCATATGGCACAAGGTTGATCATTCTGACCTTTGGCTTTGTCTTTCTTTGGTCCTTTCTTCTTCCCTTTGCACTTGCTCTTGCTTGCGAAGTTAGCTTGGGAGGTCTCTTCTTCATCTTCTTTCCTTTCTGCTTCTTATCCTTCTTATCTTCATATAGAGCACTAGTTGAATTACCATGATAAGAGTTACCTTCCTTTATGCTATTGTTGGCTTCTTGATTGAAGAGTTGTCCAAGAAAGATGTTGAAGTCTAGAGTTTGCACATCCATGGTGAGACTATAAGCTATCGTGAAGGATTGCCATTGCTTATCACTTCGAATGCCGTTGAGAATTTGCCTCATAATGACCTCTTCTTCAATCAGCTCTCCAATGGATGCTAACTGATCCGCAACCTCCTTGACCTTGGTAACAAACTCTGTGATGTTTTGTTTAGGTGTCTTCTTCATTTGGTTGAATTCATTCCAAAGATGATTCTTTCTTGCTTTGGTACTAGCAGAAAAGAAAGTCTCGAGGGCATCCCAAGTCTCTTGAGATGTCTTGCATCCTCTAATATTTGGTAATAGAAAGTCAAAGATAGAGTTTAGTATGTACGACCTTGCTTGGGAATCCCTTGCGCACCAGAGTGTGAGCTTATCCGTCTCCTCTTGCGTTGGTCCTCCTTTTGATCTTGGAATAGGCATAGCTTCATCACCTCCTACAATTCCATAAAGATTTCTACTTGCAAATAGGCCTCCATTCTGATTTGTCAGGCCGCGTAGTTGTGTCGATCAAGCTTCTTGATCATTGAGGGAAAGCCGTCATCCATCTTGATCTAGCTCTCATACCACTGAAAGAACTTGGAGAAGCTTGTAGAAGGTAGAAAAATACGTTTCGAAGTGATGAAGTTCGGTCTAGCCAACCGGCACAAGACCAGCCCTTGATCTTATGGAGACTCAAATAGACCTTATAATCATGTGATAAGTGCAAAGAAACACACTATGTACTTTGGAGCATCAAGGAGAATGAGTCGATACAAATCAGATAGGTTCGGGGGTCGACTAGCTCAAAAAACTTACTATCTATGGAAGAGACAATGAACTTCAAATGCCCATAGCGACCAGCGTGTCTACAGTTAGAAAAAATCATTTTATTGGAGTGATACACATAGAGTTGAGTGTATAGAATGCACAAAATTATAAGGAATAAGCAAAATATGCTATAGGAATGAATGAGACATTCACCGGTGGTACTTCCTGTTTTTCAGGAATACACAGAGATTGACCCTGAGACAGAAACTCAGATTTCTCCCAATATACTGAACCAAATGCTATGAAAATTTAAAGGGATAAACTAGACACTAATACCTTTCCAATGAGCTTTCTTGCAATCAATTTGGAGCTCTGTAACAAAGAGAGTGTCGAATTGCATTCATGGTTGCACAGTCAATTAAAGCTTTACATTACGTGCACATGGGTTCCTGCCCTAGAGTGATATTAATGAACGGTCTCCTATCAATGATACTAGGGACATCTCTTCCTCCAAATTGGCACATGGCTACAGGATATCGTGGGGCGTCCATCGATTGAGGTTCTCGATCTAGTCCTCTCCTTCATAGCCTCATTTACCTATTAATGCGTTCCAACGCTTCTGCTTGGGTTTAACTTTGATTCCTTCCTCTTCTTCCTTTCACTTCTTGGCAAGAGTTAGTCGTTTAAGCATGCTTGCGGTTAAATGTTCCTCATACAGCTTGACTTGGCATCCACTAATATGATTAGGCAATACTTCTCCTTCAAGAGTTGCTAACTAAATTGCATCACTAGTCGATATCCTATTGATGATCATGGGTCTGTATGAGGTTTCTCTAACTTGCGAGCATGTTGTTTCAAGGTGTAAACTAGCACCAAATCTCCTACTCGTAATCCCTTGTCTTTAATATGAGCATCAAAGTAGGCTTTCTGTCTCTTCTTAGCGGCATAAATTCTTGCTACTACTCACAGTCTTGTCTCTCTTAAACATTCTAGGTTAAGTATTCTGGAGGAAAGCTCATGACATGTCCATTCGTACTCCTGAGCAATCTTGAGTGTGGGTATCAAAAAATCTAAAGGCAACATGGCATTCTGGCCAAACACCATTTGGAATGGTGTAGCATTAAGCACTGTTTTATAGGCTACACAATAATCCCACAAAGCATGGTGTAACTATTGATCCCAATCCGAACATTGATTGTTCACAATTTTGGTGAGAATGCTGCATAAAATCTTATTAGTACTCAGCCTATCCATTAGCTTGTGGATGGTATGGTTTTGATTTCTTGTGTACAACCATAAAGTCCTATAATAGATATTCAATAACCTTGTTTAAGAAATGAGTACCCCGATCGCTTACAAGCTCGATGGGAAGTCCATATCCTGTGAAGACATTCTCAAACAAGAACTTAGCAGTGGTGCGTGCATCGTTTTTCATGGTGGCCTTAGCTTCTACCCACTTTGTAAGATAGTCAGTGGCAACTATGATGTACTCAGCATGGGAATTCCTTGTTGGGGGATTAATAGGTCCCACAAAATCTATTCCCCATTTTGAGAATGCGCGCCCCCCCATCATGGGCCATAGGGGCATCTCATCCCTACGTATGGGATACTGAGTCCTTTGACATACATCGCATCTTTTGACATAGGTGTGGGCATCCATATGCAGAGTGGTCCACCTAAATCCCAAAAATAATATGGCCTTGATAATGCGATCAGGTCCAAAATGGCCTCCTGCTGTGCCCTAGTGTGCAACTTCCAATAGGTTAAGATATTCACTTCCAATAGACATATCCTCAGATAACCATCTCATCCTCGCTTATACAAAGTATCACCAATGAGCTTGTATTCTAAGGCCTCTTGTTCCAAGCTGCATCTATGGGCTATAGTCATGTCCTCTGGAAAGGTCTGTGTCCTTAGGTAAGTAACTAAAGGGTCACTCCAATCTGGCATTAGGGTTACCTAGTACAAAGTGGCATGTTCTTTTGGGGGTCTATTACCACACTTAGTACATTTGTCACACAGTCCTCAGACATATTTTTCGTTTGATGGCCAATACACACCTAGCCTTTTTAAGTTTGATAGCATCGCTTGTATAGAATGGTGTTGCTCCAGTGCTCCTACATGTGCTAATTGCAACAAATTGTTGTAATCCTGTTCTTCTACACAACAGGCAAGGATATTGTGATGATCTTGCTTATAAATACTTCTTGTGAGAAGTTGATATCTCTATGCTCTCACAACCTCTTTCTCCTGGGTTTTTACTTGAGGGTTCTTAGGTCCATATGTCAGTACTAGAACTAAAGACTTGGCCCATTTAGGGACAATCTCAACATTGAAGAGATATGCATCTGGTAGCTCATATGCTACCCCAATAGCTGCTTCTCTTGAAGTTATCCTAGAGAGGTGATCCACTCTTAAGTGTGTTTTCCCCTTTTTAACTACTACTCCAAAATCATATTCCATCAAGAGTAAAAACCAATGTATTAATCTACCGGTGTTGCATGTTTTGTTAACCAAATACAAAAGAGCTTGCTGTCGGTAAATAATTTAAACTTATTTGCCAATAAATAAAGGTGAAACTTCTTCACTGTATAGACCATTCCTAGTCCCTCTTGTTCAGTAGTGGTGTAATTTCTCTCTGCAGCGTTCAACTGCCTGCTGGCATATGCAATGGGTAAATCTATATTTCCTTCTTCTGTGGGTTGTGCCAACACACATCCTATGGCATGATTAGAGGCATCTACATGTACATGGAAAGGTTTGTTCCAATCAGGCACTGCTAGAATAGGTGGAGAACACAATCGTTGTTTAAGCTCACTAAAGGAACTCTCACATTCTTTTGTCCACTCGAAATTGATTAGCAGGTTGTAGAGTGGTTTAGCAATGATTCCATACATATGTAGGAATCGTCAGTAATAACCACAATGGCCTATATATGTTTGTACTTCTTTGATGTTCTTTGCCCTGGGTAATTCATTGATTACTCGTACCTTATCTTCATCCGTGATTTTTTGAGACTATATGGCCGAGTATCTTGCCTTGTCTGACCATAAAGACATACTTCTCTAGGTTTAAACAGACTTGATATTCCCTACACTTTTCAAAGATGCGTTCGAGCTCAGGGATATGCTATGGTGGAAGTATTGAGTGAGTACACAGGTCATCCACATACACTTCTAGGTTCTTTCTTAAAAACTCTTTGAACACATGGCACATCAACCTTTGGAAAGTTGTAGGTGCATTCATTAGCCCAAAAGGAATTATGTGAAATGCAAAGATAAACCACTCAATGGAAAATGCCATCTTGTGTTGGTCCTCGAGGGCAATGGCAACTTGTTTATAGCTTGAGAATTTGTCAAGGAAGTTGTACACTTCCTTGCCTGTGACTCTTTCCAACAGGTGTTCTGTAATGGGTAGAGGATAACTATCCCAAATGGTGGCATCATTGACCTTCTTTAAATTACTGCACACTCTCAGCTTATCGTTCTTCTTAGGCACGACTACGATGGGTGAGACCCATTCGGTGTGTTCTATTTCATAGATGAATCCAGCTTCTATGAGTCTATCTATTTCTTCCTTGATTTTCAATGCATAATTCTCATTATACGCATAGGGCTTTTGCTTAGTGGGTCTTGCCTCGGTGGTCATGGGTATCCTATGGGAACATATGTTAGGATCTACCCCTTTCAAATCTCTGTAACTCCATGCAAACACATCCCTATACCTCTTCAATAGAGCAATCAAACTTTCTTCTTCCTTGTGAGTTAAATCATGTCCTATGTATGTGCATCGTTCTTCTCCTTCCTCGATTTCCACTATGATTTTCTTCGTGGTTTCCTTATTGTCATAGACTTCTCCCAAACTTTTGTCTCTTTTGGGCATTCGGATCATGATTTTTCCACCGTGTATTTCCTAAAGTTTTTTGGCACTTCCATCAAGGGTTCTTCCTCCTCGATTTTCACCCTCTTTTCCTTTCTCACCTTTTGATCTCCTCGACTAGATCTTGAATTTTCCTTTTGCTTCCCAAGGGTGGTGAGTTCTAGGGACATGGCTTCTACCCAGCCTAAAAATTCCTCTTCGGATGAACATTCAGGTGTGTTCGAATCTACTTCCCATCCCACATCGTTCACTTGGATACTGCATTCAGAGATTTCTTCTTTAGGATTATCCTCTTCTGTTTTCTCTCTTACTAGGCTTACAATGAAGATGGATATATCATAACCGTCTTCGTCACAATGGGGGGTCCATTGGTCTTCATTAATTGCAATATCCATAGTCACTAAGATCTCTTCCCAACCATGGGGTTTGAATTCATCGTTTGGAAATACCACTGGGACATATGCTGGATTCTCAATGGGTCTAGAAGTGTGTCCCGCTCCTGAAGTCCTTGTTGTAGCACAATCCTCTTCCTTGGTTGCGATTTTACACATCCACAGGTGTGTACCCTCATGCAACCATGATGGATCTGATGTTAAGGAATGTACCGATTCCTTCTTCTCTTCCTTTCTATGTACCGTGTTCCATTGTAAAGGTGGTACATCCCTATGTGAATAGTCTATGAGGTTCACTTTCGTGGTTACTCCAAGGTGTTGTAGGTACAAAGAGTTGGTTCCCCAATCTTGTACAACTTGCAACTTTTGCATAAAAGGTCTACCGAAGAACATCTCATATGCTTGATTCTTTCCAAAATTGCATACTACAAAGGAGTGATCAAACTCTACTCCGCAAGTGGATAGAGTAATTCCTTCAACAATCCTAAGGGTTCTTTCTATGTGTCCATCTACCATCTACAGTTTCATCCTCATTGGTCTAAGGGCTCGTTTTCCCCAATGTTTCCACAGTAAAGTGGTTGCAATAGCTACTCCTGCACCTATATCTAAAATGGCTTTGCTAGTGTGACCCTTGTATGTAATGGGAAAATAAGTGTTACCTTACTCTCCTTCACTCGCATCTAGGGGTATCTTAGGCACCTTTCCTCGTGCACTAGGTCTAGAGGAGGTTGAGGCTATTTGTGGGAATTGGTTTGCTACATGTTTCCATAGTTCAGGTTTGATCTTTAGCAGCTCGTCCAAGGTCAAATGGCATTGCACTTTGGTGTTCCTAATAGCTTCGGTATTCCTAGGAAGAATTGAGTTCTCTCCCCTTACTCGAATAGCAGGGGCTTTCCCTTGGCCAATCATCCACTTGATCTCCATAGATAGATGGGATATCTACAGGGAACTGTTCTCTTGAGTCATCAATCTCAAGTATGGGTGGTTGAGATTCTTGTTCCTGTCTCCATCTTTCTTCTTGAATCTCTTTCAAGATGACATGTGAATCCATATAACCTGTTTGATGATTTTTTAAATCTGACCTAGCCTGTTCAAATAGAGTGGTCTTTAAGGGTTCCCTTGGGCTAGTTTGTGTGCTAGAGCTGACTTTCGTAGGGTTAGATATGACGTGCCCTAGTTTCTCTAGGAGTCCTTGAAAATGTAGCTCAGGCCTGGTTATAATTTCCCAATTGAGGTATTCTGATGCTTCAAACATTACCTGGGTTGATTCCACCATTTTCATGCTTAGTTTGGTTCTATCAATTTCTAAGTTAGCTCTTGGGTAGTTCTTGCTAGATTCTTCTACTTGTGGTCCTTCTTGTATTCTTGCATGGTAGGCTTTGAACATCATATCAAGGTTCTCTGGGGTGGGTTCTGCTAGTATTGGTTCTGGTTTAGAGGTGATTATTCGTGGTTCAGCCTCCTATGATGTCATTTCTAAGATTTTAGCTCTGGTTTCCCTTAGGCTTTCCTCTGACTCACTTATCTTTTTTCCCCATTTCCTCTTGTGTCACTCTCAGATCTTTCCAAGTTCTATTTTTCTTTCCTATTGATTCTCCTACCTCACTGGCTTCAACTATTTTTCCTAGGTTTTTTTGTTGTGTTTGCCTTTGTGCTTAGGCTCTAGTAACTGCATGTATGGGTATGTATTGAGGTATGGAGCCTTTCGAATGCTGCATTATGCCTATCACGTTGATGGGCATCACTTTTGTAGAGGTGTTCACAGGGTTTTAGGGACAATCCCTTATGAAGTGATCCTTTCCACATTCAGGGCAAAAGCCTTGAATAATGAAATATTGCGACTACACTGTAGTTGCTGCATGTGGACAATCTCGTATGAAGTGGTCTCCTTGGCATTTAAAACATGGTCCTTTGGGTGCTTGTGGTCTTAGTTGTCTAGCCTGCAGTCTTGGGTCGAGGTTTGTGTATATGACCTGAGCATAATCAGGTTCCCAGTTTTGCTCATACACAGGGTTCTCATAGTAAGGGTCTGAGATTTTTAGTGACCCCATGTAATACGCTGGTGGGCTATCCACATGAGTTGAGTCAAAACTGTTTGCATTAGGGTCATTATCTGTGATCAAAGGGCTTGTAGGTACTAATGCCATGTTAGAATTCTCCTCTAGTGTAGCATACTTTACCAAAACTACATTAGCAGGGGGTGGAGGCTGTTGTCCTAGGACAGGTTGTGGTCTTGGCTGTGCTTGATATGGCACTTGATACTAAGGGGGGGCTTGATAATATTGCTATGGTTGGTACTGCCCTTGGTATCTACCTGGCTGATATTGCTGAGGGTAGTTCTGCCTAACCACTTGTTTGTTATATAGACAATCCTCAACAATGTGGTTTTTGTATCTTTGCTCTATAGTACAATACACTCCGTTGGAGTTCCCTATGGATTGCAATGCATGTGGACACATGTTCACCATATGGTCATTTCCACAAGTATAACACCTTCAAGGAGGGCCTAATTTGATGCCTGGATTGCCATAAGCTCCCAATCGTTTGGCCACTTGTTCCGCTAAGTCCTCTATTGAGTTGGAGTGCCTGGATGAAGTTTCTGTGGTGCTATCCGAGTCTTTGTGAGCCTTAGGGAGTTCTAGATCATCTCCTAATTTATCTTCTATGTCTACAGAGATCCGTAAACATTGATCCAAGGTTCTTGGCTCCTTCAAGAAAACGTATGATCTCACCTTAGCACGCAAAAGGCCATCTATGAACAAAGCTATCAATTTAGGTGGAGTGGGTACTTCCAAAGGGGGACATCTTTCTATGTACCATCTGAATCTTTGACCGGCCATCCTCACTGTCTCTTGAGGGGTTTTTTTGAAGGTGTGTATCAAAGAAGACGTGTTGTGTCTGATTCCACTCTTGGAAAAGTTTGTAATGAAGGACTCCATCATGTGGTGGATGTCTCTAAATTGATGTTGCTGCAATGGTTGGAACCAATCCAATGCATCACCCTTTAGAGTGAGTCCAAAAGCATTGTGTAAACATGTCTTCAACTTTTTTAGCTTGTAGCACCTGCTTGAATTCTGCTACATGCTCATAAGGATCTCCCGATCTGTCAAACCAATTCTTCATATCCTTCACTAATTGAGTAGGCTTCAAGGTTCTAGGGTGGTCTCTAGGCCTAGGTAGGGGAAAACCGTCCCCTCCCCTATTCACCCTATGATCTCTGAGAGGTTCTCGTTCAACCCTTTCGCTTTTGGTAGGGGCCCTCTCCCTTCCTGCATGATGGATGAAACTACTCTCTACACCTTCCTTGTTCTTCTCTCTATGTCCTTGAGATGTGCCATCACCCAAACTATCCTTAGGTGCTTGTGATTTCACTAGAGGAAAAACTAATTCTCCTCCCCATGTATACACATGTCTTCCATGTTCTATGACCTTATACATTCGTTCTAAGGTGTCATCTAAGTATACTACCTTTCCTAGAATCTCTGGGTCTTTTAATTCATAAATTATGTTTGATCCTGTCGGAGTAGGATGCTCTGGCCTATACCTCCAAAAGGATTTGTGAGTCTCCTTATTCCAGAACAATTCTATACTCCTATTGTCTTGACGCATCCACTTAGGAGTTATCACCCTTGTCAGTACGGATTTTCCTCTTGGTGTTCTGGGTTCCTCAACTGGTTTACCATGTCCTTCCACATCCACGTGTGCATTCTCTACCATCTCTCCTAAGTCATTGGTTGAGTCCGCCCTAACTATGATAATATACATGGTCCCTTCCTTGTCTATGTAAACGTCATCTTCAAAATTAATGGTTGGATGTTCCAATCCCATAGGTTGATTGAGATTACGTAGTTGAATCACTGACCTATGAAGGCCATCTCATATACATGGGCACCCAATCTATTCATGTGAATGTACTCCAACTGAGTCTTGTAGGGTCCCTCCGTCTTCTCTATGTGGGCTACATTAAATGATACCCCTAGTCTACCCGTGTTGAAAGACATATCTGAGTCACTTCTATCTGAACTAACTTCGTATGGATAGCTGCCTAGCTGTTGTGCCCACGATCGTGTTGTAGTTCTTACTCTAGCCTTGGAAGATCAGACACTCCATTTATCACTTTTCCTAAGTATTTTCCAGAGCTCATTACATTTGTCAGAATGAATCATTTTGATGTGTTCTATTTTTAATTCATTTGAGTGTTGCATATTCAACTCTCAAAAAATTCTTTAAGCTTAGTCTTCAAATAGGGGATGGCACAAAGCACAATGTGGAGAAGATTGGTAACATCAAAGCTTCCAATGGTAGGACAAACATTCTGAGTAAGGTTCTCTATGTACCCACTATCACTAAAAAACCTAATAAGTGTAGGCCAAATAGCCAAAAAAGGCTTGCAAGTTAGGTTCACCTAGCATAGAGCTTTTGTGGAAGATCCATGTCAAGGTTTCAAGGAGATAGCTAGAGGTGAGAAGCATGGTAGGCTCTTTACTTTTGAAGTAGGAGAAACCAAGAACATACCTCTATTCACTTTTGGGTCTCAAACCTTAAGTGAGATTGAAGTGTGGCATAAGAGACTTGCTCATGTGAATGAAAGGACATCGAAAGATATATGCAGGGATCGAAGTGTTCTAAGACTACCAAACATACCAAGGCAACACATGATCAACAGGTGTGATGCATGCCAGATTGGGTAGGCACAAAGACAACCATTCAGCCACCAAGGCTACATCCACAACAACTAATTGGAATTAGTACATACAGATGTATGGGGACCAAGCACTACAAGGAATATGGGCACATAGCGATAGTTAATGCGACACAATTTTGTCGTTATATAATTGCATAAAGCATCGCAACAAGTGTCGAGCTCACAATGTTGGTTAAACGATGAAAACTTCAATGTTCTTATTGACGTGCGAAGCGACATGCATTGTGACGGTTACATTGAGTGTTGCTAAAGCGACGATATAGTGGCGCATAAGTGATGCTAAATTGCATCACATAAACGATGATAATTAGCATCACTTATGCGACACTATCTAGAGACGCATATACGACTATTTAGCATCGATTACATGATGGTTTTTTTATGAAAAAAAACATTGGAGGCTCTTTGTTCAAGATCTACACACATCTGATCGAAGAGCTCTTCAATGTTCACAATCGTGTTGCGCTTACGAGCTGAAACAATCACTTGCTGAATTGTTGTTTTGTCTAATCTCTATCTTATTGTCTCTCTTTCTCTCTCTCTCTATTTCTCTCCTTTCTACCTCTTTCTCTCTTTGAATTATCTCTCTTTCTCTCTCTCTCTCTCTC